>CAIGQZ010032474.1:456996-487905 GCA_903798205.1 Danio tinwini
AAGTCTTATTAGTTTTATTTCAGCTAGAAAAAAAGCAGTTTTAAAATTTTAGAACCATTTTAAGGTCAAAATTATTAGCCCCTTTAAGCTAATTTTTTTGATAGTCTACAGAACAAACCATCGCTATACAATAACTTGTCTAATTACCATAACCTGCCTAGTTGACCTAATTAACCTAGTTAAGCCATTATTTACTGTCATCATAGCAAAGATTATTAAAACTATTATGTTTAGAAATGTGTTGAAAAACATCTTCCCTCCGTTAAACAGAAATTGGGGAAAAAAATAAACAGGGGGCTACTAATTCTGAATACCTCTGATTCCAACTATATATATATATATATATATATATATGCACACATTACACCTATTAAGAGTCCTTGTACACCAACAATACCAACATGTGTGTGTGTGTGTGTGTAAGTGTACTTTCTGCTGTCTCGGTGGTTGCTCTTTACATGTGGAGAGTGAAGTAGAGATAGACTTTAAAAACAAGTGTCTCCATTTGATCTGTCACTTGCATTCATACTCACAATCTCTACAATCCGCCTGCGGCAGCCATAAGCCACTGAAACGACTTTAAAACCATACGCTGATATGCGTCAGCATAGTCATCTACATACAACATCAGACCACGTCACCACCACTGTCAGATTCTCTATTCCCAAAAGAGCGCAAGCAAGTCTCTGGAGCCTGATGGGTGAAAATGATAGTTCCCACTTTAATGTATCCACAGAGCGTTCAACAACTGTGACAATACACAACAAGAAGGCCCACAGAAACATAGGAACTTGCCAACTTATTTTACTGCTTTAAAGTGGAGCACAAGCAATTAACTTTGTCACCAACATAGAGAAATCTCCAGAAGTTATGTCTGACCATGTAACTGCTTTTGTGTTGCAATTCCCAAAAAATAACTACATACAGTTGAAGTCAGAATTATTAGCTCTCTTGAATTATTAGCCTTCCTCCATATTTTTCCCCCATTTCTGTTTAATGAAAATAAATTTTTTTCAACACATTTCTAAACATAAAAGTTTTAATAATTAATTTCTAATAACTGAGTTCTTGTGTATTTGCCACGATGACGGTGCATAATATTTTACTAGATATTTTTTAAGATACTAGTATTCAGCTTAAAGTGAAATTTAATGCCTTAACTAGGTTAATTAGGACGATTAGGCAAGTTAGTGCAATTAGGCAAGTTATTGTATAATGATGGTTTGTTCTGTAGACAATTGAAAAAAAATATTGCTTAAGAGGGCTAATAATATTGACCTTAAAATAGTTTTTAAAAAATTAAAATATTCTAGCCAAAATAAAACAAATACGACTTTCTCCAGAAGAAAAAATATATTAGAGGAAATACTGTGGAAAAAATCCTTTCTCCACAGTAAAAAACTTTGACTGTATATCGGAGCATTTTCTGAACAATATGTAAGTGGTGCTTGCAGTGATACAGCTGCATTCCTGAGGGACCCCATGCAGGACTTCATGGCAACATGTATAGATTTTATTATGGTATACATGGTTGCTAGGGTATTCTGCTCGGTTGCATGTCAGTTACTAAATGGTTGCCTACAGCTAAAAGGGCCCATCTGTACATTCCTATGAGTCTGGTCTCTAAACACTATATAAGTATATAATCCTTCTGATGTTAAAGGCACACTGTGTACAATTTATTTTTATTAAAATATCCACAAACCATTAGAAGAGTGTTATATATTTTGCAGACTTATGCATGTAGATTATCCCAAATGTTTTCAGGAAAGTTTAAATCTGGAGAAAAAAGTAATTCTAGAGAGATGGACCGTGTCCTGTGTGACCATGCTAATGATGTCACAAACCCTTGATTTCCAGTTCTTTTTTATCTAAACCAGAAAAACACCAAAGATGTTTATATACAGTGGTCCCCAACCTTTTTATCACAGCACTGCAGTGTTTGCTTGTAGTCTGAAATAATTAGTCTATCGGTCAGTTCTTGTTACAGACTCGTGGCATACAGAAAATTTCAGTTGTTTTCAACTAGGTGCACCTGGAATGCAAGAGCGGTTCTTGCCTTCATTGGAAATAACAAACTTGCGCATGGAAAATACACGATATACGAACAGCCTACTAAGGCTGACCATCGTGATTTGCGATCTCTAGCAGTTTATCTTTTTCTTGCACAGACATGCTGGATTCACCTGATTTGTTGACAAATGGGTTGCGGATCCATTCTTTGGCAGTTTGTGGGTCCTTCACTGGGCCTTTTCCTCTTTGAAACTTCCAAAGATGTCTGATTCTTATTAATTTTGCTACCTTGTGGGTTAAATTTTGGTGCTCAAGTGACCAAGATATAACAGAGCCATTTTTTCAAAATAAAAATATTTTTCAAAATTAAAGATCATTCAGACTTAGATAATAAATAAAACAGAAATAATTAACGATTTCTTGTGCCCGGTACTAACTGATCCACAGACCAGTACCGGTCCACGGCCTGGGGGTTGGGGACTACTGCTTTAATATGCTGTGTTAATATGTTTCATTGGACTGCACACTGCACAAATATAACAGAAGCCTAAAATGTATTAAGTACAATTAAACAGAGCTGTAGCAGTGCCGCTGGATGTAATGAAGTATACAACTCCCATGATTCCACTCAGTCTTGTCATCATTAAACTATGTCTTTGTTTGTTGTAAATACATACCCAAAAACTGACCTGGCATACATAATACTGCATTTTTGAGTGTTATCACTCTGTGCAACACTCTTGATGAAACCATTTGTTAAATGAATCCCTGTAAATGAATAAATAAGTGTGTTCCATACTGAATAAAAACAGTATAATGTAGATACTGTACTAAGTAAAATGAAACATGCCTCAGAAACTTCAGCTATAAGACATAAGAACTTAAGAGCACCAATCTAAACACACGATCACATTTAAAACAGCTTTTCAATAAGAGCTGCACAATATATTGCAATAGTAATAGTCATCACGAAAATAGTAAATGTATTACTCATTCATTCATTCATTTTCTTTTCGGCTTAGTCCCTTTATTAATCCGGGGTTATCAATTAGTTAGTCATGTTATGTTACACAGCCACTCGTGCGTAGTGCAATGGAGGCTACAGAACCTAGTAGAAAACATATTTGTTTTACGGATGGCTAAACATTTATGGTGTAATCGATGTATTTGTTGACCAAAAAATATCATTATCCTTAATTATCAATTTGATCAATTAGTTGATCCAGCCCTAAACTTTATTCCCACCTCCTCAGTAGTTGCCAGAACGGCCCAATGGTGAACCCAAAGTTGAAAATAAACATTAATGGCAGGAGTTAAGACATGAGAGGAAAATGATAACCAATCAGAGCCTTTCACACATTCATTTTCCTTTTTCAGCGTAGTACCTTTATTAATCTGGGGTTACCACAGCGGAATGAACCGCCAACTTATCCAGCATATGTTTTACGAGTGGATCCCTTTCCAGCTGCAACCCATCACTGGGAAACATCTATACACACTCATACACTACAGACAATTTAGCTTACCCAATTCACCTATACCGCATGTCTTTGGGCTTGTGGGGGAAACAGGAGAACCTGTAGGAAATCCAAGCAAACACAGGGAGAACATGCAAACTCCACACAGAAACGCCAACTGACTCAGCTGGGGCTCGAACTAGCGACTTTCTTGCTTTGAGGTGATTGTGCTACCAACTGCTCCACTGTGCTACCCCCTTTCACACATATATATGTATAGTGTTTTAAAGGCTAAATGTTTGCACCTTGAATTAGAATTAATTTGATCTGAAAAACACATGATTAAAATAATGATAGAATGATAAAAAAAACGTGACAAAAAATAGCATTTTTTAAGCAAATGCTATATCGTAAAAAATATCGTTAAAGCATTACTCAGCAAAAACAGCGCATATTTTTTCCAGTATCATGCAGCCCTATTTTCAATACATGCAAACACGCATTTTGAGGGGCAGGTATTTCAATCACAGAGCACATCTCTCTGCCTTTCTTCTCAGTGAGAAATGATTCATCACAGGCTCTCAACGTGCATTTCCTCCACTTCCTGTGTCCTTTAATCAAAGTATAATGCCAACAATCTCAAGCTCAGAGTCCTTTCTAAGCCTCATTTAAAGTCATAGCAACAGACACCACTTTCTCTGACTGCTAGCAGGACCTTTAATACATGTTGTGGTTGTTCCTCTGTATATGTTGCAAACTTTATGCTCTATACTTATTTCCATCATTCTCTTTGTGTCTGGGAGAATGATGGACAGAGACGGTGCTGAGTGTTTCATTACAGTTAGGGAATGACACAACAGTTAGGGAATGACACAAATTACAACCCAAAGAAACCAAGTGAGAAACAGAGAGACGGTAGATAGTAGAGAAACAATTCGCAAAGATAAAAAAAGGAGAAAAAAAGTGCAGATTAACATTAATGTGCAGTTTGAATGTAATGTAAGAATAAAGAAACACTGTAAATACAGGGCTTGCAAAATTTCAAAATCTCTGGTAGCTTTTTGGGCTGGCACTTGGTTGCTCAAAATAAATTCAAGTGCACTGAATAGAAAAGACATTATTTACTATATATAACAAAACAAAAAACATTTGACATTAACAGATTAAGTAAACAAAAGTTAAAATGGCATTAATTATAGGCTACATATATATATATATATATATATATATATATATATATATATATTTCTGAAAATAACCACATTTTATTTATTAATTTTTTTGTCCCTAAAAAATCATAAGAAATCCTGGTAGTAGTTTTTTTTAAATATCAGCAGTACAATAGTTGCTGTTCTTCTATAGAGCTTGGGAATCTATGCCATGGCGAGTTGTGGTCGGCCATGTTTGTGGACAAAAGCAGGAGCACATAAGGGCTGTTTCTCAAAACCAAGTATGCAAAGTTCGGACTAGCATCCTTGGAAGTTCAGACTTGAATGAACGAACTCTCGAGAAAATTTGTTTCCTTCACAGGGTGGCTGGGCGTACCCTTAAAGATAGGGTGAGGAGCTCTGTCACCCGGGAGGAGCTCGGAGTAGAGCCACTGCTTCTTCACATCCAGAGAAGTCAGCTGAGGTGGCTTGATCATCTGTTTTGGATGCCTCCTGGACGCTAACTGGCTCAGGCGGAACTCGAACCAGTGACCTTCTTGCTGTGAGGTGACAGTGCTAACCATTGAAGCCACCATGCTGCCCCATATGTAAACATATTCAATTGAAATGTTGACTTAAATGAACCACTTTGAATCATCATATGAGCCATGATTATTAAATAAATAAATGTATATCTGGTGTACGTTTACTTTTAGGAAGGTTTCTTACAGTAGGTACGTTTCATAAATGAGACCTCAGATGACAATCAAATACATGTTAGATTAATATGGAGCCAAATCAGACTCAGAAATATTACATTAAGGAAAAAAAAATCATAAAGCACAATTCACATTTATAAAATCCAATACATAACTTCAAAACACAATTCATAAACACAGAGATTCAATTCATTCATAAATTTTCCTTCAGCTTAATTTCTATTTCGGGGTTGCCACAGTGGAATGAACTGCCAACTATTCCAGAATATGTTTTATGCAGCGGATGCCCTTTTAGCTGAAACCCAGTACTGGGAAACACCCATACACACTCATTTATACACACACACACACACACACACACACACACACACACACACACACACACACACACTTATACACTATGGCCAATTTAGTTTATTCAATTCACTTATACCACATGTCTGACTGTGGAGGAAACAGGAGCACCCAGAGGAAACCCACGCCAACTTGGGGAGAACATGCAAACTAATCACTGAGCCACTGCGCCACCCCAGATCCAATTAGTTACTTCGAAACACAGTTCATAAACATACACAAATGCAATTTGCAAATTTAAAACACAATTGATAAATACACAAATCCTATTCATTTGGGGAAATATATAGCATTACTTGAGCATTCACTAATTATGTTTAATATTTATGAATTGTGTTTTGAGTTAAGAAATTTAATTTAATTTGTAAATTTAATAATTTTGTGACTGATCTGACTCCATAGGATTTGAAAATCATGTATGAAAGCAATCCAAAGTGAATGTCAACGACAATTGGACTTCATAAGTGTATTTCCATGCATGCCAGAAAAAAAGGCATCGGAAAAAAACACACCGGGATGCTTTTCATTTGCGTTTATCGTCAGCGTTTTTCAAGATGTTTTTCCGGATTCAAACCCAAGCGTTATTCACAGGCGTCGAGCAGAAGAGTATGCAAAATCACTCTTTGACGTTAGATGGCGCTACACAACTTTAAGCTCCTGACACCCGCTTGTAACACAGAGAAAGAAGACAAAGTTGACACGCTTGTTGTTATGGATAGTTCTAGCAGCAGCTCCAGCTCTAGTGATGAAGAAATGATTATTGTTCACCAGTGCAATAAGCAACTCCACGTTCATCACGCCTCTGGGGCATCTTCTTTAATGTGCGCTCGCATTGACAGTGTTGCGCTTGAGCGCCTCCAAGTGCTGTTTACTGTAACTTCTGCAGCTCCGTGCATGTGAACAAAAGTGCCAATCTGATTGGTGGAGAAGGTTTTGATGAGGCGCATCAAAACAAAACAAAAAAGAGCATGAGGCGTTTTTTTTAAATGACGCTTTTGCGCCTGGCGTTTTGCGCGTTGGTGTGCACGATCACATTGACGCCCTTTATTTAGTCACGAGGCGTTAAACGTTAAAAAAAATGCGAGCAAAAAACGTCTCGGTGTGCACTGGCCTTTACGCTGACAACATTCCTGTTTTCAAGGCTGAAGGTGCTCGATACACTAAACAGAAAGCATAGCTAGAAAGTGTTTTTCTCTGCTGCACTTTTATATAAAATACAGTGTATATACATACTGTACAATACAGTACATATTTGGGGTCTCCATCAAGGGTAGCCCCTATGATTTCAACCCATCTCCTTCAAGTCTGTGCTTTCAGAGAAGCCTTAGATGTAACAAGTGATTATAATTGAGTTGCTGTTGCCTTTTACTTCAGACCTCTGGCGTCAACAAGACATTTTTCACCCTCAGAACTGCCACTCACTGGATACTCTCTCTTTTTCAGAGCATTCTCTGTAAACTCAGAGATGTTTGAATGTGAAAATCCCAGATTTCTGAAATACTCACTCCAACCCATCTGGCAACAGTAACCATGCCACAATCTAACTCACTTAAACCATGTTTCCTTCTCATTCTAGTTGCTGCTGTGTGATTGGATGTTTAGATTTTGTGCCAACAAGCAGTTGAACAGGTTAACCAGTGACATTACAGCATTAATGTTATTATACATACATATATATATAACAGTTTCCATGTCCAAGTGTTTTCCATTTAGTCACAATTGTGAATTGCATTGCAGTATGTTGATCCCTGCTCTGTCGACTTTTGATGTTGAAAATACAATTATACACCCAGCAGGCACCAGACGCCACACAGAAGTAAAATTGGCATTGGACTCCAACGTCCGACTAACTTTTAATTTTGGTTGTATATGAAAATTGGGTTGACGTCAGAACCCACTGTCAGTTTGAGATCAGACTTCAACGTCAAAATTAATTTTGGTTAAGTACACAACGTAAAATCAACCAAAGATTAACAGCTAATGAAGTTAGCTTTTGACATTGTATGGACTTCACATTATGATATTAAAGTGACATTGAATTTTAGTTAGGTAAATACACAACATAAAACCAACCAAAGACAAAGGTCTGCTGATGTTAGCTTTTTATATTGTATGGACTTCACAATATGACAATAAAGTGACGTTGAAGTTTAGTTAGGTAATTATACAACATAAAACCAACCAAAGATATACGTCTACTGAAGTTAGACTTTGACGTTGTATGAATGTCATATAAAGACGTTAAAATGATGTTGGATTTTAGTCAGTTAATGCCACAGCCTAAAACCAACCAAATATCAACATCAGATGATGTCGGTATTAGATGTCAGCGATGTCGGTATTAGACAGCAAATTGTTAAATTTTTGGTCACCTGACATCACAACCAAAATAGAACTGGAGATTAATGTCATTGTGTGCTGACTAGGCAGTTTAACTAGAGATGCACAATATATTGGCGGTCATATCGTTATCAGCCGATTAATGCTATTTTTTATGTTATCGTTATCGATCCCATATCAAAATTAGACCAATATCTTTAAGCCGATATATTACGTGATTTTACAGAACTGCCTGCCTTGCACATGCATGGGTCGAACTTGTTTAGACTTGTCCATTGCACTATAAAGGAGCTTTCCTCACATTGTTTATTCCTTCAAAGTCCATCCTTTTTTTGTGCGGTATTGCTGTGCGTTAATAACACAGTAAGTAACCATATTCCTTATCATTGTAGATGTGTTTGATGAAGTGCCATTGTATATTTTGGTTTAAATCACCTCAGGAAAAATATTATATGTGTAAACATAATAGCAGCAATGTTTGTTGGGTGTTTATAATCTAATATAATTTTTTGTTTATATCAACACGTTGCTTACCATGTGCTGTTGGTCTAAGATTGTATTCAGTTTTATCAGCAAATTTATAATGATTTTAATGAGCGCACTTGATGGCCATTACCACGCACACACATAGTGACTAGTGAGCCGTCAGAGCCTTCACAGTCACTAAATCCAGCATAGGGGTTCTCAACCGTCTGCCTAAATTCTGTCTTTATATTATACATATTATGTGTTTGTCATAAAGTTATCTAAGCTCAATGCTCAGGTGTTGTATCAAAATCATACTTTCAAGGACAAATTTGACTCCACTTTGTGTGCACGTGCATTAAACAGCGCCTGCAGTTAAAGTCTCAAACTCACAGCAGCTTATCATAGACCTTTCATCGAACCTTTTTTTCTGCAATTGACAGCAAGAACGAACATAGAATCATTGTCTGATTGACAAGCAGCACCTTCATATGTTCAAAAGAATCTAAAACGCCACATGGTACGAATTTATGCTGCATTTTCTAAAGTAATACTATCTGTATTTTCAGACATTAAATATGTACATTACTGTAACACGTTTTATTCAAGAACATTTGAGCTGGTTTCAGTTCTTAGTTCTTTCATTTTTGTTTTATTTTAAATATATTTATTTAACTTGTCTGTTAATTAAGTCCCATTTAGATTTTTAACCATATATTTTTACACAACAGTCAAGTTGCATGTTAATTTGCTATGCGAAGAAAAATAAATAATTTATTTTTTGGCATGCTAATTTATGTAAAATCATGAACATAGGTCTATATAATCACCTTGTGGGGGCTGCACAGTGATGCAGTGGCTAGCACAATCACCTCACAGCAAAAAGGTTGCCTGTTCGAGCCCCAGCTCGGTCAGTTGGCATTTCTTTGTGGAGTTTGCATGTTCTCCCTGTGTTGGCGTGGGTTTCCTCCAGGTGCTACAATTTCCCCCACAGTCCAAAAACATGTGCTATAGGTGAATTGGATAGGCTAAATTGTCCGTAGTGAATGAGTGTGTATGGATGTTTCCCAGTGATGGTTTGCAGCTGGAAGGGCATCCACTGCGTAAAACATATCCTGGATAAATTGGCGGTTCATTTCGCTGTGGCGACCCCAGATTAAATAAAGGGACTAAGCCGAAAAGAAAATGAATGAATGAATGATCACCTTGCAATTTTGAAATTATTGCTTTTTTGCTTTGAGTAGGCTATTCAGTTCAGATCAGTTCAAACTTTTAAAGAGTTTTTTTTAAAAAATCAGTTGTTTACTTTATAAAAATATAACATTTTGAAATATTTATATTTATTGGCTATAGTATATCGGCTATTGGCCTTTAAATCTTAAGAGTTATCTGTTATCGATATCGGTCAAAAAAATCCATATCGGTGCATCCCTAAGTTTAACAAAGTGACTTTTATTGACATTTTAGTAGTTTGAAATAATATAATTTATCAGAAATAATATATAGAAAAAATAAGTCTGTAAAATAACAGAACATGTACTGGCAGATTATTACAAGGTTTTTATAGCATAATATACAACACCAACCCAGACAATAGATCCCTTTAATCTATTTATTGTAAATAAAAGCCATTTTTTCAAACTTTCAAAGATTAAATTTGTTGGAAGAAAGATCAAGGTCCCATAATGCAATTCAAAAGCATAAATAAATAGAGACAAATAAGAAATAAAAACAATTCATTTGTTTTCTTTTTCGCTTAGACCCTTTCTTAATTTGGGGTCGCCACAGTGGAATGAACCGCCAACTTTTCCAGCACATGTTTTTTTACGCAGTGGAGGCCTTTCTAGCTGCAACCCATATCTGGGAAACATTCATACAGTACACACTCATTCACACTTATACACTACGGACAATTTAGCCTACCCAATTCACCTGTACTGCATGTTTTTGGACTGTGAGGGAAACCGGAGTACCCAGAGGAAA
Organism: Danio tinwini; assembly: GCA_903798205.1. Classification (NCBI taxonomy): domain Eukaryota; kingdom Metazoa; phylum Chordata; class Actinopteri; order Cypriniformes; family Danionidae; genus Danio; species Danio tinwini. The sequence goes on from CAIGQZ010032474.1 coordinate 467,476, forward strand.
CCCGAACATGCAAACTCTACACAGAAACGCCAAGTGAACCAGCGACCTTCATGCTGTGATGCGACAGCACTACCTACTGCGCCACTGCGTCGCCTAGAAATAAACACATAAATCACAAAATACAGAAAAAAACACAAATTTACACATATTTGTTACAACATAGTGTTTGCAGAAATGTCCATAATGATGTAAGCTCTAAAAATAGATCATTCCAAAATGAATGCTTAATTGTAATCATGTTGAACGCTAGAAGAGAGGTGGTTGATTCATAACATAAACTGAAAAAAAAGCAGTTTATTCAGTGTATAGCTAAACATCTCTTCAATTGACATCGATCTCCAAAAGCTAAAACAAATAAATAAATTGGTTCTGGTCTCTGGTCTCCTACCCTGCACTGGTGTACTTTGTTTTGCTAACCTTGCAGGCTTGACTTCAAGCAGCTTTGCTCCGAGGCCTAAAAATGGTGAGTCAGACTAAGGAATAAGAATCATTGGGTTAAAGCATTCACATGGTACATGAATGCAGCCCAGTGAAGCATTTGAGGATTGAAGCAGTGTAGCAATCATTTTCAAACATGCTACTCTGAAATATGTGTTTGAAAACAACATGTGAATTAAAGTCTATAGTATTTTACAGTCAACACATTTCGACTTGGGGTAAAGTAAGGAAAAAAATATATACTTTTAGGCTACAGTACATGGGACTCATGAGACTAGAAAACAAAAAGTGTTTTATGCACAGGATTTATATAAATATAGATTTAATGCAAAAAAATGTCTGTTTCTGTCAAAACGTTTTAAATGAAAGTAGGCATAATTGTCATTTGCTTGAGAAATTTTATATGTAAATCCCAATAATTACATGTAATGTGTGAAAAGACATTTTTCATTCTTTATTTTTCTTCTAAATACCCTGTTTCTCTCAGAAATAAACTGCCAAACAAATAAATTTGTCCTATCCATCTGTGACGGAAAAATTGCTATTTTAAAAAATGCTTTCTATTTATGCCCCATCACAGCAGAACAACAGCATATACTTCCCAGGGGCGATAACCATTTTCAAGGTTTTCCACGGTTTAGAAGGTTTTAAAACCGCCTAAATTTCCTGTATTACCATTTCTAAGGTATGTGTACTTTTTTTTTTTTACATTTACAGTATTTCAGCAGAAAAAAATATCCAAATATGCCATTTTAAATTGTAAAGAAATCTGTGTTTTTGAAACTAATGAAGACAGCAGAAGTCAATGATTTATTTGAATTATTTAGCCTGACATGTTTACTGTTCCAAAATATTATAAATATTTCAAAAAATAAAATATATTGTTTTCAAAGGGGAAAAAAGGTTTTTACCCAGACATATAAAAAGAATATTGTGGCAAGGGGGCGTGGCCAAGAGCCGTGGGAGCGAAACGAGGCCCGCCACAGATGAGATGCACCTGTGGCGCGCACCTGCCTTCAATCCCACGGAAGGAGCTCTGGACTATAAGAGGAGGAACGATGGCAGAGGACAGAGAGAGAGGACCGGGCCCGGACATGTTTTACTTTTGCTTTTAGTTTGACGGCAGTCTCCGTGAGGAGCTGCCGTCCGTTTGTTTTGATTTAGACGGCAGTCTCCGTGAGGAGCTGCCGTCCCCTTTTATTAATAAGTATTTATTTAAACCAGCGTCTGTTCTCCGCCTCCTTCTTCCCGGCTGCCAGGTGGCCGTAAACTTTATTACAAATATATTTTAGAGCAGTAATCACAATACCGTGATACCATGAAACCGTGCTATTTTTATCCAAGGTTATCATACCGTTAAAATCTTAATGCCAATAGTCACCTCAGGTACAGATTATGTGCTTTACTCATTATTAAATGCTACTAATGTAAGTTTAAATACCATTTTAAGTAGCATTTATAAGTAGCATTATAAACTAACCTGAACTTAAACACTGAAAACTGAACTTTCAATTCACTATAAACTTCCATGTAAAGCTGCTTTGATACAATCTACATTATACTACCTAATTTATAAATAAATACATTTTGTTCTAATAAATTAATTTACATAGGTTGGTTCAGTGACGTTAAATAATATTTAGGAATTTATACAGTTGAGTGTATAGTGTACAGAGGTGTAAAGTAACAAATTACAAATAGTCCAGTTATTGTAATTGAGCACTTTTTCTTAGAAATTGAAATTGCTAAGTAGTTTTATAAATGTGTACTTTTACTTCCCCTTGAGCACATTTTTAGTGCTGTTTTAGTACTTTTACTCCACTATTTTCCTTCTACCTGCAGTCACTGCTTTATTTCTTTCTTGTCTATGGTGATTGGCTAAAGTAGAAAAATTAGTCCTTCAATTCCTGTCCAATCAAATCACACATAAAAAGTAAATCTCATTATACTGAACAACCACAAGGCATGGGTGCTTTATAAATGCACCAAACCTTTTGGAAGCATTAAAAATAATACTGTCAAAATGTATTGTTTCTTTGGTGCACCCCAATGCAGACGCTGAAAATTCCAACTACTTAAAAATGCAGAAACTCTGCACAACTTCACTGCATGTGTGTTTGCTGGACAGTCTTTCACTGACACTTACAGCAGACGCCTCTATTTCACTGCAATTGAGAAAATGAAAGTAAACTCCATTTCTCTCTCTCTCTCACTATGGCCCATTTGACCTACTGGCGTGACTTTTCCTCTCCTCTCGGCTGTTACAGTGATACTTCTGGATACAGACAGGAGCACGTGTCTGCAGAGTGAGTTTTCTCCAGCGTATCTATCATGGATCAGCTGTGATTGCCGCTGCCATTTATCAGTGTCACTAATCGGTGATCAATGCCAGAGTGTTAGAGGAAATCGCAGCCCTTTCTGTTGAGCACATGACCAATCATAGGGGTGTAAAAAAGAACTCGCTAGACAGGACTCAGAAAGTGAGCGGAATATTTACATTTGTTTATTTGCTATAAATGCTCATGTTGGTCTGTGCATGTATTTAAGTTTTTAAAGGTGCAGTTTATATATATATATGACTGTGCTGTCAAGTAAAATATAAAACTGTGTATGGAAAGCATCGTCAATGCACCGAGATATCGAATCAATGGCATTATAATCATAACCGAATCGAACTGTGAGACCAGTGTAGGTTTACACCACTAATTAAAAATGTCCAAGAAAATGTTCAAAATCTTTACACGCAATGACCCAGAGACTGTTTATAGACTGCCTGTCACTGATGAGAAAATGAAGGATGTCGACTGTATGATGACTAAAATCACCAAACAGCCTTAAACAATCACTAACTGGAACGAAAGGAAGGAAGGGCCGAACAAGGAATGGACCGAAGGAAGGAAGCAAGGACCGAACTAATGAAGGAAGGAAGGACCAAATGAATAAAGGAAGGATTCAATGAAGGACTGAACAAATGAAGGAAGGATGGAACAAATGAATGAATGAATGAACAAAGGACCTAATGAAGGAAGGTACAAAAGAATGAATGAACGAATGAATGAGTGAACGAATGAATGGAGAAACAAAAGAAGGAACAAATGAATGAAGGAAAAACCAAACAAACGAATGAATGAAGGAAGGACAGAACGAACAAACGAAGGAAGGAAGGAAGGAAGGAAGGAAAGAAGGAAGGAGAGAGGGAAGGAATATAGGAAGATAACTGAATGCACTACAGAATGTTATGTTTACACATCACTGCATAAACTGCATGTAAACGCATCAACTTTTCACAGTGTAATACTCAATACTCTTGAGTACTTTTAAAAGAGCTACTTTTTACTCATACTAATAATATTTACAACAGATATTTTAATATTTACAACAGATATTTTCACTCTACTTGTACTACATGTTTGGGCAAGTAATTGTACTTTTACTTGAGTATGATTTTTCAGTACTCTTTCCACCGCTAAAAGTGTAGCACATAAATTCATTCATTTTATCTGCTTTTCCGGGGCCGGGCCGGGTCGCGGGAGCAGCAGTCTTAGGGGAAAACTCCAGACTTTCCTCTCCCCAGACACTTTCTCCAGCTCCTTCGGGGGGATCCCAAGGCGTTCCCAGGCCAGCCGAGAGACATAGTCCCACCAACGTGTCCTGGGTCTACTTAGAAGCCTCCTCCTGGTGGGACATGCCTGGAACACCTCCTAGGTAGGCGTCCAGGAGGCATCCAAAACAGATGCCTGAGCCATCTGAGTTGACTTCTCTCGATGTGGAGGAGTAGCGGCTCTACTCCGAGCTTCTGCCAGGTGACAGAGCTCCTCACCCTATCTATAAGGGTGCACCCTGCGAAGGAAACTAATTTCGGCCACTTGTATCCGAGATTTTGTCCTTTCGGTCATGACCATTGGTGAGAGTAGGAACGTAGATTGACCGGTAAATCGAGAGCTTTGCCTTTCGGCTCAGCTCCTTCTTTACCACAACGGACTGGTACATCAACAGCAATACTGCTGCACCAATCCGCCTGTCAATCTCACGTTCCATCTATACCTCCCACGGAACCCGGCCGGGCTTAGCCAGAAGGAGGGACGTAGCATTATCCTCCTGCAGGCCCACCACCTGCAGGGTTAGCCGTAAAGGGCCGGTGCATTGTGGAATGGGTGGTGGTCGAAGGTTAGGACCATGACAACCCGGTCATCAGGCACAGCACATAAATTTAGCTTTTTAAAAGTGTTAACATGTCCAAATGATATGCTTCAGCATAAATCAAAGAAAGAAGGCAAATAAACAAAGCTCACAGTTCTGGAAAGAAACATTTTATAATAATCTAAAGAATATATTTTTCTCTGTGTTCAATGGAATGAGTGTCTATATTAAAGATTCCTCTTGGCATCAATCAATGCATAAAGAAGCTTTTTTGTAATAGTACATTTTTTAAATTACTTGAAAACAATGCAGCACACTACAGTCTGAAATGTCTATTATTTCATAAGTGATATATTAAGTATTTCAATTAACATAGACAATAGACGTTCAATCTCAGGGTATATAGTGAAGTATTGGTTAAGTTACACAGTATTCCTTTCTAAACACAGCCAAGCATAATTTAGCAGACATGAACCATTGTGTGTGTGTGTGTGTGTGTGTGTGTGTGTGCGTGCGTGCGTGCGTGCGTGCGTGTGTGTGTGTGTGTGTGTGTGTGTGTGTGTGCCCTCACTGCATTCACTCTACTGAGATATACATTTAAAACAACAGAACCATTGAATGATTGCATGTAATCTTGAAACCTACAGCCCCTTCCTGCTGCTGGAGTACGTCTGATCAGCCTTTAAATGTGTTATTATGGCGATGATGCCTGTAATGTTCCATTATTCCAACAACACTCTTCAAATTCTCCACTTGTCTTTCTTAAGACAAGCACAGATGGCTGGGCAAGGTTTTATTATCAAGGGTCTATGCATCTTTCACAGTAACGTGTGATATCAAAGTACAAAGCTGCTGGATATCCGGAAGGATCCAAAAGACCTCTGAACAAGCTGCCTCCTGCTGTCAGAATTACGCAGCAGACATGAAGTTTCCTAAACACCAGCCCCGACAGCAAACGTTTTACATCCAGACTCTTATCCCTGCAAAACCCACTCTCGGAGATCTGGATTTCCCTCTGATCTGTCTTGCGATCAAAACACACACGACTGATGTCAGAGTGGGGATGTGGTGATTTAATTAGCATTAGTTGACCCCAAACAGAAATACCTTTTTTTTTTCTACTGGGATTTAAAGCATTTGCATAATTTCGACATATTGCCTATTCTCATGAGTTTTGTCTGTGAAATTGTTAGTAGGGCAGAGCAGTAACAAATAATGTTCTTCAATTACAAATTAATTGGAGTGATGACATTTTCTCATGCTTGGGAAAGATCTCTCTCTCTCACTTTGATATATAAAATTATTTAAATAATTTTAAAAAATGCTGTAAAAGTAAACTAAAGTCCACTAAAGTAAAAAAAAAAATAAGCCAACCAGGGTTTTTGCCTACTGCTTCAAGAGTTCACACTTGGCTGATGATTGATTATAAAGCTTGTTTGGCATGCTGTCCCGGGAGAGAGCCCTGAGCTCATAAGATCCTCGAGCCTGGGGCTCCCTCCCGTTTGCAAGGCGAGAGGGGAGTTTGAGCTCAGGTAGATCTCGAGAACTCCCCTGCTGTAGTAGCCAATGAACAGATAGTGATTGCTTATAAGATATAACTTCTTATTAGGAGCATGTCTATGATGCCAATTTAGATTAGTCAATTAACTTAATTGCATGTTTTTGGATGGTGGGAGGAAACCGGGTAACCCGGGGAAAACCCACGTGAGCACGGGGAGAATGTGTAAACTCCACACAGAAACGTTGGCTGGCTTGGTAAGGAATAGAACCAGTGACGTTCTTGCTGTGAGGCAACAGTGATAACCATTGGGCCACCGTACCACCCATCTAGAAAAGGAGGAGGAGTAGGGGTGGAGGAGGGGATTCTTCAACGAAGATGGCTGTGATATGGAACCTAGAGTATTTATAGTAGCTTAGGTATCGTCTGATTGGTGAATCATAAATTGAATAATACAGGGTCGGCTGCAAGCAATCATAAGCACGTGATCCTCTCGAAATTAGTTTATAAATAAACTTCACTTAAAGCTGTGTATGTAAGTTTTTAACTCTTCTAAAGCATACAAATACCATATTCTGTTTGCAGATGTTTAAGGAACATGCCAAGTGAACATTGTTGTTTATATGAAAAACAGTGCTGAAGTCAGATATTCTGCTTTAAACATGTGCGTTACGTGCCGGAACATCTGATTTTGTTTTGGTCTTTTAACCCGCCCAATGGCAGTTTAGCCAATCATATTTCAGCACCCCGGGTTGCCTTTGTGGAAAACTGTGCAGTTTATTCATTCAGTCAGAAAGGATCTCAGAGCAAACTCTGAAATGAGATGCAGATTCTGAGTTCCCCATGAGGTGCATATTAAGCCAGCTCCAGGATGTGGATGCACTGTGGCGCTGTTTTTCCACATGTCAGTGATGAAAACAAGTACTATTACAAGTGATGAATAGATTACACCAAAAAAATCACAAGTAATCTTGACAAACTATACATCAGTCTAAAGCTACAACCCTCAAACAGCCTATGCAGCTAGCTGTTTTTCAATGGGAAGCTTATAAAAAATGTATTTGCTAAATTTGTGTAAGTTGTACAGAAAACGCTTATTAACTATGGAGTACATATCATCGTAATAACAAAATACACACGCATTCATTTCTGTACATCAGGGTTTATTTTGAAAGGCAAGAGTCCATAACAGCATACCAACAAACATATTTAGTCCACCGACACGATAGTGTTGAATTATGAATTATGGATGGTTATTCGTTTGTTTATGTCACTGTTTCTGCCAGGGACCTGTTGTTTACATTGTTTACCACGTTACTTAAACGTGAAAACTGCTTCTTTGTAGTAAAAAGCAAGTCGATGACATAGCAGATCCCCCAAAGTGAGTGCTGCCTTACAGGTTAATTAGTAAATGATATAAATATTATGTATTTAAACACTGAGTAAGCAGGTTATTATGTAACCCTGTGTCCTAACAACATGCTATGTGACGAGATTTGCAGTGATAAGCAATTTGGCTGTTTGAACCAGATGAAACATGACAGACATTTAAATACAGCCATTCAGAAGCACATAATAGTGCACTTACTGCACTCCAACGAAATGCTAAGGTTCATAATGTAATTAATTAAATTAAACCTCTTTGACATTATTAAATGTACATGCTGAATCACTGATATGTGCTGCTTTGCACTGAGTCACAGTTCTGAAGTTCAATTTCTAATGGTTTATTTTGTTTTCAAAACCTGAGGTGAACTATCTGCTGCCTTTAGTAGTATTGCAATAAATGGCACGTAAATTGGTGTTCAAACTCACATTATTAGCATTTAACGAATAAAGGGCGTGAGGTGTACATGAGGTGATCATTGTCAGTTTTCTGTTGTTCAGCTGCGATAAATAGAAGTTGTTATAAAATATAGGTGTTGCTATATATGTTATATTAAGTTGTTATATTTCAGGTGCTGGTTAGGATAAAAATTTAAATCAGCCTTTAAGCTTGACAGTCAGGCACACTTCTGTTGGTGTCGTCAATCTGGCAACCTGCGCTTGAGTGTGTTTTGAAGCAGGTGTGCAAAATCTAGTTCAACCACTGGTTTAAAACATACACAATTAAATAAAATCTGCCATACAATAAGCCATCCAGGGTTTTTGACTGCCAACAGCACACGACATGTCATAAATTAAACAATACAGAGAATAAAAATAAAGCTAAACTAACTAATATTATTTTGCTTTCAAGAGTGTTCACCAGCCAAATGCTAAAGAAATAGCAAATACAATAAAATAAAATTAGAACTTTAAAATAAATTATAAAGATTGTATACAGATATTGTAAATTATATAAAGACTTTTTTCATCAAATTGCAAACTTGTTGAGAATCCATTTGGTTTTATCTCAGGACCAAAAAAAAACCTTCAAAAGCATGACACTGCTCTCTAGAAAAAAACAATTGAGATGTTGAAAAGATCTTATTTGTTATTTTTCCTTCCCCTGGCTGCAATGTTTCAGAGTTTTGTTCATTGCTGGCTCTTAAAGTAATAAAATGTGTTTGAACTATAAGCGAATTTCTTTCTTTACTCAAGGGCCTTTTTGCGTGTGTGGAAGGGTAATGGATCAAAGTGATTGGCGTCACTACGTTTCAGCAAAGCGGTCAGGAGTAAGAAGGCCATTGCCATTACTGTGGACTATAATATCAGCAAAGCACACCTGTCTAATAGCACCATGTTTTTTTTTCCACTCTCACAGGCAAATAAGAAATCAATGAAAATTGCTGACATCTCACGCTAGAACCTATTACAGTCAATGTCCGACAGTCTTTTATTCATAAAATTTTCTGTCAAACTAAACCCTTCATCAAAGATGGTTTGACACTGTGTCATGCTAGGACGCTCTTTTGCATTTCTAAATTATTTAAAATGACTAAACTTCACTGACAACTCACTCATTCGCCCAGCATGCATTCCGAAGGATGATCACATGGCGGGTAACTGATCAATGACAGGCCGCCCTTTCAGTGAATCACCACCCAATACTGACAAGACATTACTGAAACCTCACAGTAAATGTATAATAAGGCCCAATCCCAATTTTATTTTATACCCTTACCCTACCCTAGCCCCTAAAACAAAGAGAAGTCATTATGTTATCACTAGGGCATGATGCGAGCTCCATAGTTGCATCATTTTTAATTCTTTCATATAGAAGTTAAGCATAATGAGTAATATGTATGTTTGTGTGAGCTAATTTTCAATATGAATGAACTGAAAATCTCACGGTTTCAATGTTATGCACTCCAGCATAAAGACCGTTGATACAATTGTTGCCCAGTAACATAAAAAGTGCAGCATAGTGCTCTGTACTACTAGCCACAGCCATATCACCCTGCAGCCCAAGACTGGTCACTCACTGAAGCTAAGCAGGGCTGAGCCTGGTAAGTACCTGGATGGAAGACCACATGGGAAAACTAGGTTACTGTTGGAAGTGATGTTAGTGAGGTCAACCTGTGGTCTGTGTGAGTCCTAATGTAAAAGTGAAGGGGACACTATACAGTATTGTCAGTGGGCACCGTCTTTTGGATGAGATGATAAACTGAGGTCCTCACTCTCTGTGGTCATTAAAAATCCCATGGCACTTCTCGTAAAAGGGAACACAGCAAATTCATCAGAGTTAAATTCTTGGTGTTGAAGCATTTCAGAGTAAAGTGTTGGCATTATAGAGTTAGATTTTAATAAATGAATATAATAAGAGTTAGAATTGATTTGATCCAGTGCGAAATCAAGGAGTTATCTATTCAACACTTGGTGGTGTTATTTCCAACATCCGGGAATTCATGCAGCCCGTTTCCATCTGAGTTTTAGAACAGCAACTGGTGAGTCTGACTTTTTCTAAGGAAATACAGTTGTAAATATATTGTTAAGTCAATTACTTTACAATGGAGGGACAATTTTAAACTTCTACGGTTCATTCATGGTCGTTTGTGTATCTAACTTAGCTGCATTGCTATTGACTTCTTTTCAAGAATGTTTTTCTATATGCTCACACATACATAGTGCATAAAAACATTAAATGTACATGTTCAACACATCTCTGTCATGGTAAACGCCATTTTGTCCGTTGTTACCCATCTGTAAAATAAAATCGACACTTCTCCTTTAATTCGCCCTAAACTAGCGAGGCAATCCCCGGAGCCGCCTCCTCTGCCCGGATACTAACAGCACCGCAGGACGGTTTCCCTGAGCTTTGGAGAGTTTCTGAAATATATCTGGTGAGTAAATCAACATATACATACTTGGCTTCCTGACTAGAAATATGATTGTTTGTTATTCGTGTACCTTAATTTGGTTATTTCAAACACTGCAACCCTTTTAAACTGGGTCATTCGTGGCCGTCCATGTATCGTTAGTTCATGGACTTGTTTGATAACGTATGCTTGAATTATATTAAGTGTTGACAACTATTAAAGTTGGAACGTTAACGTTAGTGTGTTTAAATGATGGCGTTTGCACTTTCTCGCACATGTATTGTTAGTAAGTTAGGCTAGTTCTGTAGTCAGGAACATCTTACCGTACGTTCACACCGAAAGCGGCAAGAGCGTCAAAGTAGCCGGAAGTCATTCATTTTCAATGGGAGCCAGCGGCGATAAGCGGCGAGGAGCAGCGTGGCGCGTCTTCGCTGGTGTGGGCGTCGAGGAGAGTTGAAATCAAGTCAACTTTATGGTAATGAGCTGTGACGTGGTTCGGCGGCAAGCAATCAGAATGTAGAAGTCCACCGCTTGCGAGGAGTCCAGAGAACACAGTCACTGTGAACTTTGGTTCCGACCACAGTTGTTCCCAAGGGTTTTAATACTACGGTCGCCGGATTTCTAATTATTTGCAATGTTTTTCTTACAGGAACATACATTAAAAAGTTACTGGCGAGTTACTGATGTGCATCAATGTTATATTTTTTTTTCTTTAAAAAAGTGGGAATCTCATGCGACAATACAAAACGGTATGCTTCAGAATATTTCAGGCATATGGACTCATTGAATAATTAAGTGGAGCAAAGCTACACCACATGCAACTAGATCTTCCGTAGTTAAATTAATTGGATAATAAGTGTGCAACATCTTCACGCTAGAAATGTTTTATGCGGGAATGTAACTGATTTGATATGATATGCTGCAACGGTCCCTTTAAATAAGAGATCAATGTAGCGAATTTTGACGCTCTCGCTGCCGGAGCTAAAGACAGACAGCGTCGTCGCCAGGGCGGCCAGAGCGACCTCTGACGCTCTCGTTGCTTTCGGTGTGAACGTACAGTAAGTCAATCTTTTTCTCCTGCATGATATTGTGCTTAAAACTATAAGCTAAACTTTGCATGTACACAACATTTCCGTTTCATTAAAAAGCATTTAATGCATTGTAAACAGCCACCTGTGTGTAAAATTAATCAACTGATTCATATTTTAACAGCCTAATGACCCCTCGCTTTGGAGAGTTGCTGAAGCATATATGGTGAGTAAATCAACTTAAATTTATTATAAAGTAAAAAAAAGTTTGCCCAGATGTATAGATTTTCTGGCATTTGTAGTACAATTATTCAAAAATACTGCAGTAATAGTGAATTTTGGTGGATCATTTGTGGTTGCTTAGTACTTGAATACAATTTTATATTGACAGTTATTAACATTATTTTAATATCTAAATGCATGTGAGTGTGTTAAAATGACCACTTTTTTTTTTTGCGTTTTAATAAATTAAAAGGGTTTCTTCACTTATAAAATACAATTGACACTTTCTGTATTTTAGTGCCAAAACTAGCAAGGGAAGCCCCCTGCATCTGCCTGTGCATTACCTCCAGATAATATTGCATTTTATGGAATACATGTCACCATGTATTGTTTATTTATTTTATATATATTAATATTTTAATGACCCATTTGTTGCCATTTAATAGTTAGCTAACAAATGCATCTAAACACCGTGAAATTGCTTGTCATTTTGATAAAACTTATTATTTATTGTATTATTTAAAGGTTTGATTTGTAGAAATATTATCAATAATCAACACCTGAATCAAAAGATATGTGAAGATGCATGAGGCATACTTTGTGATGTTCATCTCTTTAAAAAAAAATCTGAAGGTTATGCATATGTGTTAGATACTAATGTGTTGTTGTTGTTTTTTTTAACAGCCAGTTTCCATACAATAATGCAAGACCCTGACTGTGACGATGGCTGAGTAGAGATGGTGTATTTCCACAGTTGGTGAAATGACCAAGCACACTTTCTGTGATAATAATGAAGGTATGTGTGATACAGTTCTATATTTGTTTCACAATAAGCTGAAAGGGTATTAGAGCATTAGAGAATATCAAATGACATGAAGGTGATAAGTTTTGTATTGTGGGTGAACTGTTACTTAAATAATTTTCTGCTCTTTGTTTTGCACTTTTCCCCTTCTGCGTATCCAAATTTTTAGATTCTATTTGGACCTGAAACATCTGCTAGAATCCTTGAAGGGCCTAACAATTTGAATCTGGTAAAGAAACACACAACACACTAGTTGCGGAAAAAAAAAAAGTGAATTAACAGTTTCTGTATTTCATAATTCATGTTTTGTTTTTGTTTATTCACTGTTATTATTGTAAACAAATTGCAGCATTGATCTCCACTTGGTCAATAATTGATGTTGAAACTTTTATTTGACTTTGTTGACCTTTGAGTAGTTTTAACTATTATATTGTGTAATAAATAATATAGAGAGAATTAAGTCCATAAACAGACAGAAAATGTTCATGCAGTTTATTACAATGTTTTTGTACCATAACGTATACCACCAACCCAGACAATATACAGTTTCACTTCAGACTATTAAAAATGTCAACTTTTTAAAGTCAATAATTGTTAAGAAAAGATCAAGATCACATTATGGAATATAAAGGAAATCACAAAATACAGAAAACTGTTAGCTTATGGACATTTTTTACAATGTGGCCAATATTTATAGGAAGTCAGCATCACTAAATAATATAAAAGATTTTAAGCTCCTCTAAATTTTGCTCCAAATGTTGTGTTAAATTGAGGATTCTGGAGAGACAGCTGTTTTTTTTTCTGTTCTAGTCTTAGTGGTTAACCTAACTGTTTTTGGAGATTCCAACAGTGATATATGTTTTTTTTTCTACTTTTGCATATCCTGTCACCTCAACCAGCTGGGAGAGTAAAGTTGTGGATCATCATGTAGATTTTCAAAAGGTGAGTTTAGATTTCTTGAATATGATATATTTACTTTAAATGTTCTTTTGAATATATCATAAAATTTGATTGCAATTTGTTTTCAAACATTTTTCTCAGTCATGTTGGAGTCTTAAAGAGTTCTTAAATGAGCATCAGCTACCCTATATCCTTGCATTAGAAACCACCAGACAAGCGATCAGCAGCTACTACATCGTCATGGACATCCAAGGTCATCCTGTGGCTGGGAAGCACATCATTCACAGGACATGCTTGAGATTTCCTAGGTCCAGTTTGTTTTCATACACGTTTACAGCATTTATACCTTCATTCAGACTGCTGTCTTTGATATTGATGACCAAGGAAACACCAAAAGTGAAAGATTTGCAAGCCAAGTTGTTCTTTTGAGTTTCAAATGTAATTTCTGAAGAAAACTATGTGTTCAGAAGAAAACTATAAGAGACACTATGTTAAACTTTTTCAAATTGCTCTGATGAAACATCAAGATCAATTGTCAAAACATCTGTAGATATGCCAGCTCTGTCTATGTGTGCACCAAAGGACTGGAACAGCCTTTTCGAACACTGGTCATACATATTTTGTTGATACCGTCTGTACTAATAAAAATGATAAAGTCTATTTGGCATATTGTTGCATTTTAAAAAACTGAATAATTTGTTAAAATGGTGAACGTTTTCAAATAAAATGTATTTTATTGTAATTTACAGTCTTTTTTACTTTTTACCATATTTACACTTAAGAGAGATAAATAAAATAACAGTATATGCAAGTAAAAAATTACACCGAACACCAAAATAAAATTTATTTTACACCAGGCGGTGTTAAATATGGTTAAATTTATTAACTCTGCCCAGACTTAAAATAAACCCTAATGTCGGTGTCAATGTGCCAACACTTTTGAAAGTGTTGATCTAACTCTGTTGGGAGCGAACCCCATGAGACACTTTCAAAGTGTTGAAATTAACTACCTTAGAGTTGTTTTGGGTCTCCATATTTTGCTGTGTAGGGGTGTAAACCTGTGTTCTTGCCAAATTCCCCTTCGACCCTTAACCATCATGGCTTGCTAATCATCCACATCCACTAAACAAAACTGTATTTGAAGTGCTCATTTTCATGGATGTAACACGATAACAATATACCAGTCATTTCACAGCCACCAGACTTTACCCAAAATAGCAAAGTCCACTAAAGGAGGTTGGGCCTTCTCATGTATGGCTCCTAAACTCTGGAATAGCCTTCCTGATAATAAGCCCCCAACTGAGCCTGATTTCTCTTGAGGTTTATTCCTTTACTTTCTTCACTTGGTGAAGTTTTGTTCCTCGCCACTGTCGCCACTGGCTTTCCTGGTTTGGGACTTGTGGAGCTGCACATTGATGGATTTGCTCTTCAGTGTTTGGACTTTCAGCAGAGAAAATTAAACCACACTGAACTGATTTAAACTGAACTTTAACTCTGAAAACCGGACTGACACAGTTTCAGTTTACTAGAACTTTTGCTTTGACACAATCTAAATTGTAAAAGCGCTATAGAAATAAAGATGAACTGAACTGAATTGAATATTTGGACTAGAAATAAGACAAAAACTCAAAGTAAGAAAAGCTTTTTTTTGCAGTGCAGGTCAGTGGAGAATTTGGGGAGGACTTATAGACCACAAAATCAGAATAACTAAGATTTACAATCACAATAAACAGAAACAAAGAAACATTAGCTTGATCAGCTGCAGAAGCTGCATATAGCAAAATTGTTTATGGACAGAGTTGTCTACGATTGTTTTGTTTTTTTGTTATTATCCATCATGTGTTAGGAACACGGCAGCAACTGAACGCCACCGTAGATAGTGATGCAGTTTGAAAACAACGACAATCCTATGCCTATGAAAAGTATGCAGTGTGAACTTAGCCTTGTAGCTGGAGGGGCATCTGCCACATGACACGTATGAAAGAGTAATTGGTGGTTCATTCCTGGCGACCCCTGATAAAGAGACTAAGTCAAAGGATAGTGAGTGGGTGAGTAAACTCAGCCTAAAACTCCCTGTGCTCCCTCCTGCCTTAAAGCAACTGAAATCTAAATGATGTAATTGCTTACTTGCCCTCATGTCAATCCAAATTCCAGTTTACACTTTCACAATGCAAAAATAGCAGCATACAGTTATGGAATGACAAGAGGCTAAATAAATAATGACAGAATGTTCATGTCTGGGTGAAATATTCTTTTAAATCTCTTGCTCACGTTCTATTTAATTACCACCTGATAAAAAAACCCAAAAAGTGAGCGCTGCCAAAGACAGCAGTGTAATTCATTACCCAGCGTGGATGTAATCAGAGGACGTCAGGGGTCCAAACACTAATGACTCCAGTGATTAACCCATGTCAACGACCTGGACTAAAGCACCTGTGATGGCAATCAAGTGTAGAGATGCATTTCTGTATGCTGGAATTTGCAGCTTGTTGAACTTGTCTTGTAAAAAGGCAGTGCTTAGATAATTACTGTTCATTCATTCATTTTCCTTCAGTTTAGTCCCTTATTTATCAAGGGTTGCTAAAGTGGAATGAACCGCCAACTATTCTCGCATATGCTTCACGCAGATGATGCCCTTCAAGCAGCAACCTAGTACTTGGAAACACCCATACACACTCATTCACACACATACACTAAGGTCAATTTAGTTTATTCAATTCTCCTATAGTGCATGTCTTTGGACTGTGGGGGAAACCGGAGCACCTGGAGGAAACCCACATGAACGTTTGAAGAACATGCAAACTCTACATAGAAATACCAACTGGCCCAGCCGTGACTCGAACCAGCTTCGAACCACCTTCTAGCTGTGAGGTGACAGTGCTAATCACTGAGCCACCTGCCTCCCTTATAATTACTGTAAATTTAATATTATTATATAAAGGGGCGGTATGACCGAAATTCTATTTTAAGGTGAGTAAGTTCATGGTAACAATATATTTCATGATATAGTTATTTAAAGAGGCAGCTATTCCAGAAAACCAACAAAAGGGTTATAATAAATATAAACTTTTATAAATGAAAGACGTATTTTCCTTTTATTTGGGCCTCGGAATGCACATTATTTGATATTTTATTTATTTTCAAACACCAAGTTAACTTAATTGTTTTTACAAACTTAAGTGAACTAAACATAAAACAATTAAGTTGTCCCCCAAAAAACATTAAGAATTATGTTGGTTCAACTCAGTTTTAATAAGTAGTTTGAACAAGCAAAAAAGGTCATTATTTTGAGTGAGTTGATACTGATATCTTTTCTGTTTGTGTGTTTTTGTCAGTTTTAAATTACAGGTGAACGTACAACCTCAGTTTTAACATTTCGATTCCCCATAAGTGTTATCTTTAATAAATTATGATCAAAATTGTGATATTATGAGCCCAATTGATGCTTTATTAATTAATTTATTATTATTATTATTATTATTATTATTTTCATTTCTATTCGTGTTAGTAGGTCCTGAATAATTCTTTCATTGGGCAGGCACTACGACCCAGCAGGATGCTTCTCTATATGATTTGTGTCACAGAGAGTGTCATTCGCTTTGGCAATTCACAAACTGAATTGACAGTACTGCTTTTGTGTTGTGTGCTCAACCCTTTTTCAGTTTAATCATCATTTGTCATGTGAGGGTATGGGTTACATGTAATAATGTCGTAAGTACCATTCAGTTCCTTATGCAGACGAATCTTTGCACTTTATAAGACCTCAGTATTCATTCAATCATTCATTCATTTATTTTCGGCTTAGTCCCTTTATTAATCAGGGGTAGCCACAGCGGAATGAATCACCAACTTATGCAGCAAATGTTTTATGCAACTTCCACACAGAAATGCCAACTGACCCAGCCGGGGCTCAAACAAGCAACGTTTTTGTGAGGTGACAGTGCTAACCACTGTGTCACAGCACCACCCCAGACCTCAATATATTGTCTCATTGTCAATATATGAAGTCTGTAGACCTGAACAGTGCAGTGGCTTACTTTATATGCAAAGAAAATGAAAGGTGTAGTGTCTGGTTAGTTTAATGACATTAATTGTGAAAGACACAAAACTTCACTTACATATTCAGATATTCCTATGCTTTCAAAAATAGAAATATAAGCAATGGGAAGAAACATAAGAGATGCTTTTGACAGAGAGTTCGAAAAGATCAAGGATGACGTACTGAAGTGGGTAAGTTTTCTGCTGACTATAAAGAAAGAAATGGTCCAGATGAAACTTCTAACCAACTATTACATTCGAAAGCCTGGGAGTGTTATCTTCAAAGGAAGATATTATTCGCCAGCTAAAAAATATGGCTTTGGAGGACAACACTGATGGACTGCCCATATGTTGATTAACATTTAAGAGATATACTCAAGTGTATCAGGAGTAATAACTTTTAACATTAAAGGAACACCTGTATTCAAAGGCTTAAATACTGTAAAAAAGGCTCGAACAGACAGACCATCAGCACGCTTAGATTTCTGTCTACTGTTTTTTGTTAATTTTCTTCCTGCTTCATTTGCACAACCCATCAAAATACCTGTGGTAAGGTATGAATCTAATTATTCCTTAAAAAACAATACTATAGATGGTCATATAACAAAACTAAACAAAACTGGTTTCTTTAATTAATTAGGATATTAAATGAAGGCATCCAGCACAAGGTATCCACAGATGCCTTTTCAAGCTGTAAAGAAATCTGTGTTTTTAAAACTTATGAAGATAGCAGAAGTCAATAATTTATTTGAATGATTTAGCCTGACATATTTACTGTTCCACAATATTTTAAATGTTTCTTAAAATAAAATATATTCAATTTCAAATATATATTCAAAAAATATTTTTTTTACTCAGACATTTAAAAAGAGCTTGTTTTAGAGGAGTAATCCCAATAGTAGTACCATGACATTTTTATCTAAGCTTATCATATACTGTCAGAATCCTATACCAGCCCATGCCTTGTTGTATGACTAAGAAAAAAAAATTATGTAAGTTTTAAACAAAAAAAAAGCTAAATCTTTTTTTTTCTCATTCTTCAGCATACCAATAATATACTGTACAAACACTACAACACATATTAGCAGAACTGAACATTATTAATCATATAACATAAAAATGGACATAAGGCCACTTGCAACAAACTTCATGGGCCCTATCATACACCCAGCTAAATAAGGCGCAAGACGTGTTTGGCATGATGTGTTGCTATTTTCAGCCCAGCGCAATCCTAATTTTCACGTTTTTCACCATGTTGTTTATAAAGCTTTGTGGGCTCATGGGTGTGTCGGTCTATAATGGAGGTGTGTTAAGGCGCATTGTTGGTGCGTTGCTATTTTAAGGAACTAAAATAGACAGCAGGTCTAAAGTCCAGAGCAGAGATTGTTAGTTGTGCGCCTTAAACGCGTACACATTGCTTAATACACACAGGATGTACAGCAATACACAAATATATTTACAAATGAAAAATAATTAAAGGATTAAAATATTACAAAAATAATTTTTTTTTACATGAATATAAAAACCACTGCCTGCATTTTTTATTCATGTTGCAGGGCTTTTTTCAGTTTATTCATAACAACTTGCTTTTGTATAATGTTATTATTATTAGTCACTATAAACTTCCATGTGAAGCTGCTTGACACAATCTACATTGTATAAGCGCTATACAAATAAAGATGAATTGAATTGAATTGAATTAGTATTATTTAGTATATGCATATTTACATTTGTTTTAATAAAAACAAGCATAGATTTGTCCACCTAAATTTAGAAATAGTTTTGAAACAAATCTTTGCACTTAACAAATTAAATTAAACACTGTATTTAGGCTAATGGACGCCTTCAGTTGTGTGTACAACACTGTTTCCTTATCCACAAAAGTGAAGGATCAAGTAAATAGTAAACGTGAAGAGAAAAAAAGAAAGAGAAAGTAAAGAGGCTGAATGGAGGAGGCTCATTCTTTATCCTTGTGCTGCAAATGATCTGTTTAACTGTTTTCTCGCTAGTGAAGCGTTAACTTTTTCCACTTACAAAGTCTGCCATGTAAATAGCAAATGCGCCATGGCGCGATGCAACTGACTCTTAAAGGGAAGACTCCCTCATTTAGCACAACAACATTGCAAGTGACCAATAAAGGATCTGTTTCACCCTGCAACAAATTGAACACCATGTTCTTTAAATCAGGTTAAGTTGATATAATATATTACCTGGACAGACAGTATCGCCTCATTTGATCATATCCAGGAAAATACACTTCAAAAAACTCAATATACACTCAGACCGAATGCCAAACAACATTGGTTCTTGAGTGCCTCATTGCCAAACACCATGATGCCAAACATACACCACAGGTGACCAAGAGATTATAAAGGCCTGTTCATCAGATATAGCTTCAGAAGCCTTGAGACATGCAAGTCATTTGTCATCTTTTTGATGTTTTTATAGTGAGGAAATAGATAATCTACCATATCTTCAAGGACATCATTCACATTTGACTATACTGTAATAGTCAACATTTGAAGTAGATCAAAGCCTTTCATCAAAGTTGTCCTAAAACTATTCAACAACACCCATTCTTGACTTAAGACAATTTAAAAATGTTTTGATCCACTTAAAAGGTTGACTTCTATATAAGTTGCACAGGCATTGTTGAGAGACAAAAAAGTCACATTGGTGAATAAATCATATTAGATAACTGAAATAGAAATTGAAGCATAACGCAAACAAAAATGATAGAGGAATGCATTATAAGCAATACTTTGTGTCAAATGTGTCAATATTATGTGTCTAATTCAAACAAATGTATTTAAAAATTTAGCTGCAAGCAGCAATAATCGAGGCCAGGCAGCCCAGCACAAACAAGCACAGCAACAAGCTACAGAGCAACTGGAAAATTCTTTTTGGCAGCATGGTCTGAGACAAATTTAGTGGAGTTCAAAACAACAGATTTTCAAAATAATTCAAGATGGTGTACAGGATGTTGTCAATTAGTGAATAAATTATATCAATGTTTTCTGTATGAACCATGGATCTGCAAGACCAGTCTCATGACAATAGACAAAACTATTCAAAAGTCAATTGATAAAATTTGTATGATTTCTAATTATAGATTTTAATTGT
>CAIGQZ010032474.1:491174-506978 GCA_903798205.1 Danio tinwini
GTCTCCCTCTCTCGCCCCCCTCAGACCTCATGTCTGGTTTCAGCCATTCTCTGTAGCCGCTCTAGTGTCTACACCATTATACACTCATCTTGTTCCTCCAAACTCTTCAGTTTGCTTCTAAACAGCTCTCTTAACCCCTGTCTGGCTCTGCAAACTAAGGCATCTCAACCAAATACATTAGCACTTTTTTTCTGCCCTGGAGTCTAGATTCCCGACCTCTCCAACTGCTCCCTTTCTGTCGGCGCTGTAAACCTCTGGCTTTTGCCGTCTCCCCTGCTGCTGTCATCCCGGGGGACTCCCAGTGGGCAGAAGCTGATTAGAGATGAATCAGACAGCTGAGAGAGGCTGACTGAGGTAAAGATGCATGCTGGAGAAATCCAGCCTGGCCTTCTCACATCAGAGACCATGTACATGGAAAAGGGGAGTTATATTTATACAGTTGGCAAAGCAGCCGAAAGCCCTGAATGTCTACACCTATGCTGTGGCAGTAACCTGTACTGCTTCTTTCATGGCACATGTGTCAAACTCAAGGGCCAAATATCATTTTATGTAGCCCACGAGGTTGATAATGGGTTGAAAAAAAATATATAGCTAGCATTTAACAAAGGAGAACTTCGAGAATCTCTCCCAGTTCAGTGCTGTATTTGGCTAAAAACTCCTCCAACCATAATAGACATTGCTGTGGATTGTAAGCCACAACCTGTAAGTACTTTTATTTGTTAAAAATTGATCTATTACATGCAACGTTTCTAACATTAATGGTATGTTGTTGCAAGGATGTAAATAAGGATGTAAACAACGGGAAATGCTGTTTGGCACCGCTAACAATTTAGCTACAAATTCATATTTATCAGTCAAACCGCTGTAAACACTCACCATCTTCAGCAGCGCTGCAGTGTCTTTCTATGCGGCTGCTTTCCGTGCGTTCTACACCTCAAATAACGAAAAAGATGTGTGAACGTTTCACATTACTTACACATGCTTATAACCCACATATATGTGAAAGACACTTGTCAGATTTTATTTTAGAGAACAGGCATGAGGTTTAGCTGTGTCCTTTTCATTTTCTGTCCGATTCAGGCAGAAACTAATACGGCTAACAGCTACTCTGACTGACTGTTTACACAGCGCATAAGCACGTGCATATAGGGGCGTGATGCTTTTCCTGCTGATGTGGAGCCGATCCACAAATCACAGCACATTATGTTAGCTGACCAATCAGAACCTCTTGAGGGCAGGCCTTTCGGGGAACTAGGAAATATGACAGTCATTTTCACGTTAGCTAAGTAGCGTTATGTAATCAAATTAAGATATATGCGAAAATAACGTGATTTTCTACAAGTGAAGCATGAGCACATATTGTTGTGCATCTCGCAAACACAACCAAGTCTTAAAAATACACTCTGCACCACCTCTTTAAAATGAGTTTTTTGTGTAATGTTGTTTAGTATTTGTCTTCTTGTGTCTTTTTATTATTATGTGATTGTGATTAATTGTGGGAGCCCCTTGAAAATGAGATGGTACATCTCAAGGGGTTTATCCCAATGAATAAATATACAAATATTTGAGCAGAAAAATAGTGCAATGTCAAAATCTTTCCTCAAGTTATCTAGAGTGCGTGATGTGGTCCTTTGCATTTGTTGTAAACACAGCATTATAATAAAGGTCCATGCTGCTTTATTTACCTTATTCTTCAATGCAGAAGTGTGCCAGTTTTTGCGATTCTTTTAGAACTTTCAATTCAGTTGCCTTAGGGAGAAATAACTAGGAATAATAAATGGCAGAAAACGGTCAAACTACTTACTCTACAAACAAGTGTTTTCATGACTATACAAAAAAAGTAGATAATAATAAGAAAATATTAGTTTGCAACATGAAACAGCAAAACAAGCTGCTTTTAACGTGTAAAAATGTATGTAAATGGATGAGACCAGACGTCTCAAGCCAAAAAGATTCAAATAGCTGCGCCCGCTCATATTCGAAGAATAAGGTCAATATCGTATAGTGACTATAAACTACATCTCCCATAATGCAGGTTTGTTTTGAGATTCTAGAGTATTTGTTGTTCCATAGTTCTGCTTCTATCATATGTAACAGAGTTTGGAAACTTGTGTCTGATAATATTTGTCTTTGTTATTTACTTTGATGGGAGTAATGTGTGTTTCTTCACCTGATCACATCCATGTTCCATTTATACAAATACATCTACATTTATTTGTTACTTTAGTATGTTATAATGAATAAAAAAGACAATTAGTTAACAGTATGTCAAGTAGTAGTAACATTAATACAGTCTTAGTGAACATACATGTTAAATGAAAAATTATATAATAACCAGCCCTTTGAGGTCTGCCACAATTCTGAAGTGGCCCTCAGTAAAAATGAGTTTGACACCCCTGAGGATAGTTCACCTGATAAGTAAAGGTGCTGTGTTTTTGACTTTTATAAAGCATAAAAATACTATACTATGTTTGCAGATATTTAAGAAACATGCTAAGTAAGCATACTTGTTTATCTGAAAAATAATGAAAGTCAGTTATTCTCATTTGAAATAGTGTGTCTGTTTCAGAATATCTGTCTTTGTTTTGGTCCAGTAACTCCGGCCACTGCCAGTTCATCCAATTATATTTCAGCACACCAGGTTGTCTTAGAGAGAAAAACACAGCATTGTTCTTTTTAGCCATGGGGGCTGCCTCAAAATACGTGGACACAGGCAAAAATGGGAATTTTTAAAGGACAGTAACAGACTTCAACATGAGACACATATTCAGAGTTATAAAAATCCACATGAGGTGGTTTTTAATTAGCAAACAGTATAACTATTACAAACATAAATATCAGCTGAGTAGCTTACAGTGTAAGGCTCGATTGTCAGGCAAGCTAGCTCCTGTTTGTGTTGTCAATCTGGCAACCTGCATGTTCAACGAGTCTAAAGGCACGGTCACACTGAACTTTTTTCCTCATAGACTTCCATTCATAAACATGTGAATGTGGCAGACTGGAAATGCAAGCTCATGTGAAAAATTTTACATCAGTGGGTTGCAAAGTTCAAGCTTGGTGAACTCTGACCTGCGAAATCACATAACGTGATTGTGTGAAACCAATAGAAGATCAAAACATGACCTCATTGTTAGGGATGTAACGATTCAATGGTTTTGAACAGAGGGGGTGCTGTTTAAAGATGCAAACTCCCTTAACTGCATATTACCGGCGAGCAAGAAGTAGGGTGGCAGACAAAAATGACAGCTGCGAGGTGCGCCAGACAAAACATACACTGTGTGCAAATACTGCCAAAAAAAGTTTACTTACACTAACAGAACAACAAATATGATGCAGCACAGTGAAAAACTACTGTAAAAGATTTATGCACCTTCTCCTACTGCAGCAAATTCTGTTTTTACAGTTGATATTTGGTACCAGTTAGTCAGGAAGTGACGATTTTGTTAGCAATGACTTATTGGATGGAAACGCGGCTTCATTCGAACGTCTTTTATGCAATAATACAGTTTTGCACATAAAGTTAATTTGCATTTTGAATGGAAACAAAGCTACAGATGTCTATACACAAAAAGCTATTAATAGGCCAAACCACGCTGACCAGAGGATTGGCAGCTCCGCTTGCTCTGACAAGTGTTACGGAAATCACACGATGCATCAGTGTTTTCATAACGTAAGTGTGAAGATGATTTTCAGGCTGAAAGAGAAAGCAGTGCTGTTACAAAACCAGTTCTTAGATTGTTCCTTTTTTAACCCTCTCTTTATCAATTTAGTTTATGCATATTATATCATATATTGTAATAAGTATTTTATGCCAGTAGCCAGTACCCTGGAGCAGAGGGTCTATTGACCAACTCTGTACACCTCTGTTTCATGAGCAGGTGACATTGTAAATGTGCAAAGATCTCAGCTTATGCCAGAAAACATTCTGATATTTATTTTTTAAAAATGTCAAATCCCAGCATAGTCACAGTTTTAGCTTGTTTGTATTAAAGAGCCTTCTGTAATTTGTATTGTTCATTTTTGATTTGAAATTTGTTTTAAATTTGTAATGTAGCTGTGCAGTCAAAGTTTTAGTGTGTTTGTATTTAAGAAACTTCTTTATTTTCTATTATTCACCTTTTTACTTGGATTTTGTTTTAAAATTCCAATTTAGTTATGGCAGAAAATAATTTATTTTATTTAAAAAAAAGTGCAGCATTTGAGAAAAATGAAAGGGCTTTTTATCATAAATTTGTCTCAAATAATTTTGTTAAAAAAATCGTGACTGAATTGTGAATCGTGAGATTAGTATCGTGAAATGTATCGAATCGTGAATCAGGTAAACAGTTACATCCCCACTCTCTGTACAGAAATTTAAAATACAGAGTAATCACTCAGTTTTTGAATGTCTAATCATATTGTTTAATCCTGCCCTTTTTAACAGAATTTCACATGCTCAAACTCTAGTGTGACCGCGACTTGAGGAAAGGTTAAGAAAAAAAAAAAAAAAAAAACTACAATATTTAGAATTTGGACTGCAATGTTTAGTTTAAGCAGTGTCAATTCTACATGCTCCACCTTTAACTTTTTTTTTTCAAATATCCCTTGTGTTGTTCCAAACTCAAATTAATTTCTTGTCTTCCAGGCAACAGAAAGTAAATAAGGGACTGAGGCGTTAAAGCTTCAAAAAGGATGCAAATTCACCATAAAGGGCCATGAAAGGGGTCCATATGAGTCCAAATCTTCTGAAACCATACATTTGTTCTTGTAGCTCAAACAGTTCTGCATGCTGCTAGCAATGTTTGAAGTCCGGGGAATCCATGAATTGACAAAATGTGTACATTGAATGCAATGTACAGAAAGTTGCTTTGAATGAAAGCATTTACCGAATGTCTAAATGCAAATGTAACAATAAATAAACAAACCAAACTCAAACAAGCTCTCCTTGGCTCATTCATTTAAAAAGTATGGTTTATGAATCATTATTTTGAGTCAGAACTTTGCATAAATCAGCAAATACAATCTGAAAGATTCAATCAAGAACTGACCTGACTGATATGATTCTGGAGTTCATCTTACCAGCTATGTCTTCATTTTAAAAGTTTATAATTGGATTATTGCTTCAAGGCTGAAATGTCTTCATGAAAATCTCCCCATTAATCTGACTAAACTGAATTCAAATTAAGTTATAATCAGATAAAGCAGTGTATTCAGACTCAAATTATCTGTTTTATATGCAAAGTGCAGTGAAGCCTATGTTGGCATTTTATGTTACGTGTTATGCTTGCTGTAAGTTTCCTAACCTGATCAACATTATACACTCCTTAGCTAAAATAACTGCTGGAAGGGCAGCACAGTGGCTAAGTGGATAGCACTGTCACCTCACAGCAAGAAGATCACTGGTTTGAGTCCCGGCTGGGCCAGTTGGCATTTATGTGTGGAGTTTGCATGTCCTCCCCAAGTTTGTGTGGATTTCCTCCAGGTGCTCCGGTTTATCCCACAGTCCAAAGACATGCACTATAGGTGAATTGGATAAACAAAATTGGCCGTACTGTATGAGTGTGAGGGTGAATAAGTATATGGGTGTTTCCCAGTACTGGGTTGAGGCTGAAAGGGCATCCGCTGCATATAACTTATGCTTGAATAGTTGGCGATTCATTGTGCTGTGGCAAGCCCTGACAAATAACGGACAAAGCTGAAGGAAAACTAATAAATGAAAGAACTACTATGCATTTTGACTATCTAGTCACTACTATTGTTTGGTTTTCAAGTACTCTTGCATACCTATAGATCAGTGTTTCTCAACCATGTTCCTAGGGACCACCAGCTCTGCACATTTCTCAATATGCGTTCTTCAGCGATCTTGCGTCCTTATGTTCTCATGTAACGTCATCATCAACTGCCAAAGTTCAGTTCCAAAACTCAAGACTGTAAGAACGGAGGGCACATGAAAGTTCCCGGATGTGTTCTTGATATTGAGGATTCAGCGATGCAGACTTGAGCGCTAAACTCACTGGAGAAGTCTCAGAAGTCATTGCAGCTGAATAAAGGAGGGGGGAAATGCAGCATTTTATATAAAATTAAAATTAAAGTTCAGAAATATAACATTTGTCTCAGGCGTTTTCCTAAATGAGACAGTAAAAGAAACATCATGAATATCTTTATAAAGGCATAAACACATTAAGGGTGTTTATTTGCTGAAAATCATATTAAAATGAGATTTATTTGTATTGTGCAACATATATTTATAATGTCTTTATGCATAAGATATATACTGAAAATGTGAAAAACAACAAATCATTGTATGAATGCTGTAATGTTTAACGAATTTTTCATTAAAAAATGCCTAAAGGATATGTGACCATGTGGAAGAATGCAGTATCTCATTTCTCACAGGATGTGTTTTCTTTTCTCGCAATCTCCCAAGGTTGTTCTTCCAAGATAACTTGGCAATGCAGGTCTCCACAAGAACACGAGTCCGTCCTCTGCGTTCTTAGAATTGAAAAACAGTCCAGGTCTCCTTAACCAAACACACCTGATTCCGATCATCAGCTCATTAACAAAGACTGAAAGACCTGTAATGGCTGCAACAGACAAAGGAGACATCTAAAACATGCATAGACCATTTTAACAATCTAGGCGCAAAGTTCAAAGCGCAGGGCGCAAAAGCATTACGGATGTGTCAGAATCCACTTTTGCTACTTTAAGGATGGAAAATTCTGCTTTGCGCCGTGGCACATGGTCTAACAGGGTTGAGCTTATTCTCTTAAGGAGTTATAGGTGTGTTTTGAGAATAAACCAATCAGAGTCTCATCCCTCATTCCCTTTAAGAATCGTGTCATAGCTCATTTGCTATTTACATGGCGGACTTTGTAAGTGGAATAACTGAGCGCTTCACTAGCGAGACAACAGTTAAACAGACCATCTGCAGTGTAAGAGAATGAACCTCCTCATTCTTTACTTTCACTTTCACTCTTTTTCGTGGATAAGGAAAGGTGTTGTACGCACAGACATCCATTAGCCTACATAATTAATTTAGTTTGTTAAGCGCAAAGATTTGTTTCAAAGCTATTTCTAAATTCTGTTCTAATTTTCAGCAAACAAATAAATGAACAGCAATAACGACGTGTGGTCAAAAAAATTAGTTATTTCCTTATACACATGCTATGACCCATATGGTCTAAAAACTGACAGGTGAGCAAATTTAAGCGTGTTTTTAATAAAACAAATATAAGTATGCATATAATAAATAATACTACTCCTAATAATAACATTATACAAAAGCACATTGTCATGAATAAACAAAAAGCCCCCTGAGATGAAGGCATGAAAGCAGTGTTTTTTTATATTTATGTAGAAAATAATAATTTTTGTAACATTTTAATCCTTTAATTCTTTTAATTTGAAAATAATTATTTTTCATTTGTAAAGATATTTGCGTATTGCTGTACATCCTGTGTGTATTAAGCAATGTTTAAGCAAGGCTTAAGTCGTGATACTACCACTTAAGATCAATTAATGTAAGAGTTTGATTTAATTATAGTTAGAATAACAAAGTAAATTTCTACCCTGTTGCTGGAAGAACACAAACAGTGCCCATTTTGAACATCTTTTCTCAATCATTCACTCATTTTCTTTTCGGCTTAGTCCCTTTATTAATCCTGGGTCGCCACAGCAGAATGAACCGCCGAACATCTTTTTTATCTGACTGATATATTTCTAATCTTGGAGCTACTAAGAAGCAGGCATGGGACGATAACTATTTTCAAGGTATACCACGGTTTGAAAAGTTTTAAAACTGTCAAAATGTTCTGCTAAGGTATGTGTAAGATTTTCTTTTACGTTTAGTTTTTTTTTTTAATGTTTTTTAGGACAACAGTACCTCCAGCAGAAAAGATCTCCAAAGATGCCATTTTAAATGGTAAAGAAATATGTGTTTTTAATGAAGTCAATGATTAATTTCAATAATTCAGCCTGACATGTTTACTATTCCTAAATATTTAAAATGTTTCTCAAAATAAAATATATTGTGTTCAAAGGGGAAAAAGTTTTTGGTTTTACCCAGACATTTAAAAATATATATAAATATTAGTGCAGTAATCACAATACCATGAAACTGTGATAATTTTATCTAAGGTTATCATACTGTGAGATCTTATACCGGCCCATGCATACT
Organism: Danio tinwini; assembly: GCA_903798205.1. Classification (NCBI taxonomy): domain Eukaryota; kingdom Metazoa; phylum Chordata; class Actinopteri; order Cypriniformes; family Danionidae; genus Danio; species Danio tinwini. The sequence continues at coordinate 499,330 of CAIGQZ010032474.1, forward strand.
AAGAAGCTAAAGGGTTAATTATGAAGGTCATGTGACGTGTTGGTGTGCCTCCAGGAACCCCAAAAACAAAAAATAAAAACAAAAACAGGTACAGTTCATCATACTAAATCATGAAATTGAGTGACTACTGGAGACATATGAATTTGTCAAACTGTATTTATGTGTTTACTCACTTGCTTTTCTGACAACTGTGACTGATGTGCTGCAAGTGTGCAGACAGAATTTTACATCTCATTTCTCCATGGAGAAATTGACTGCAGAGTTGCAGAGTATACTCTAGTGTAGTGTTTCCCAACCCTGTTCCTGAAAGCACACCAACAGTACACATTTGCAACCTCTTCCTAATCAAACACACCTGAATCAATTCAGCAGAACATTGGAAGAGACTTCAAAACCTTAAATGATTGGGTCAGATATGGGAGACATCCAAAATATGTACTGTTGGTGTACGTCCAGGAACAGCTTTGAGGAAACACTGCTTTAGTGTACAAAACTAGTACTAGAGGCTAGTTGTAAGCATGCATTTATATTTGCTGTCTTCTGCTCAGTCATTCGCTATATATGATGTGTAAACAGCTGCTGCTTTGTCGACAAAAATGTAGCATGGATCTGAAAAAAATACAGTTTCAACATGACGGGACAGTGATCAATCAGATAATTCAGACCAGGCAATTGAACCTAGAGTGAAATCACTTTTATGTCCAAAACATACTAATCTATTTCCTTCTTTTAATAAAGCATTGCTACAAATTGCTACAAACTAAAATGTCTAAATATGCAAATTAAATTTATGCGCAAAACTGGATTATTGCATAAAAGACGTGTGAATAAAGCAGCATTTCCATCAAATGAGTCGAAGACAACAAAATCGTCACTTACTGGCCCTAAATATCAAAAGTGAAAACAGAATTTGCTACTGTAGGAGAAGCGGCATGAACCTTTTCTGTATTTAATAAATGACTGGCACCTTAGAAGACAACGCCAACATGCAATGAATGTGTGGTGGCGTTTGAAGGCATGAGAAACAGAGGACAGACGCTCTTAACAATTCTGGAGGTAATTAATAATATAATAACACTAATACTGAAATGATTAAGAATGACCAAAACAACATTTCAGATGTTTTACAATGTGCTCAGCTTGCTGGTTTGTCCATTCACACATTTTTATCATCACATGATCGCTTATAACAAAATCACATAACTGCGCATACCATAATTTGTTTGGTAAAAGTGTTTCCATCGTAGTTTATGCACATCTTTTCTTATCAAATAAAAGGTTTATCCTACTCAGCTTTGTGCATAAATTTTTTACACGCAATTTAAAAATTGATGCACATCTTGTAGTTTCCATCAACCGTTTTTTAATGAGCATATCCAAAATGCTCATAAAAATAGGTGGATGGAAACATAGCTAATGTAGCCTCTATTGCAATGGGAAAACCAGGTGGGGCATATTGACAAGATCCTCCCTCTTTTTTTCTTTAAGTGGAGAGTGAAGTCATCAAAATCATTGATCCATATTGATAGATGTTTTCGAGTATATGCAGTATCTTAAATTTAAAAAGGTGTGAAAATATGCGTACTGAACATTGTTATTTTTATTACGTATTGCTAATATTTATTTATTTATTTATTTTTACCTTTTGAATCATTTGTTTGGGTGTCACGGTGGCGCAGTGGGTAGTACGATTGCCTCTGCTTCTCTGCTTCGAGCCTCGGCTGGGTCAGTTGGCATTTCTGTGTGTTTGCATGTTCTCTCCATGTTGGCGTGGGTTTCTTCCAGGTGCTCCAGCTTTAGGTGAATTGAATAAGCTAAATTGGCCGTAGTGTATGTGTGTGAAAGAGTGTGTATGGGTTTCCCAGTGTTGGGTTGCGGCTGTAAGTACATCAACTGCATGAAAATATATGCTGGATAAGTTGCGACCCTGGATTAATAAAGGGACTAAGCCGAAAAGAAAACGAATGAATGAATCATTTGTTTGATTCCTGATGTTTCAATTTTTTATAATAAGTTTGTATATTTGTTTATGAACATTTTGTTGTGAACAATATCCAATAAATATATTTTGGGTTGGGGGGGTCCAAAATGTGCATCAAAATAGGTGGATGAAAACATAGCTAATGAAAATGTGTTGTGGGACCCCGAAAAGTTTATAGATTGTTTATTACATTTTAGAAGATGGAGATGGAGATTATCTGCAGATGGAGATGCACTCTCACTGCAGAATCATCCTAATCAATCTACCATTCTACATTATTTACAAATAGAGATAAGTGAAGTCATCTAGTGAAATTGTATTTATATTGCACTATATAGTATATTTCAAAATAAAAAAAATATTGCAGAGTGGTTAGCGCTGTCGCCTCACAGCAAAAGGCTGGTTTGAGCCTCAGCTGGGTCAGTTGGCATTTCTGTGTGGAGTTTACATGTTCTCCTCGTGTTGGCGTGGGTTTCCTCTGGGTGCTCCAGTTTCCCCCACAGTCCAAACACATGTAGAATAGGTGAATTGAATGAACTAAATTGCCTGTAGTGTATGTGTGTGTGAATGAGAGTGTATGGGTGTTTCCCAGTGATGGGTTGCAACTGGAACGACATCCATTAAGTAAAACATATGCTGGATTAGTAGGCGGCCAACAAAATGCTGATTAATAAAGAGACTAAGCCGAAAAGAAAATGAATAAATGAATGAAAAAAATATTTCAATGTTAGATTTTTTCCAATATCGTCCATGTGTCAAGTCAGCTTTATTAATTTGGTTCTTTTTACAATATAGATTGCATCAAAGCAGCCTGTCAGAAATCCAAAAGAAACACAGTACTATCAATTATGAAAAGACATCAAACGTGATATATTCAAATGATGTTGTAAAGCAGATCTCAAAAGACAATAGTGTCACTGTATTGAGCTCAAGTCAGCTCAGTGTGGATTCAGTTCAAGTGCGGGGTGCTGCAGAATTGCAGTGCTGTGTCACAGACAAGCATGTTAAAAATAAAACTTCCATTCACTCTCATTATGTCAATTACTGCCACTTTATTTAGCATGAACCACTTTTATGATACTCCTGTGATGCATCTGCATCCTTTTTTTGAAGCCTGAAAGCCTCTGTCCCCATGGGGACTAATGGCATGGAAAAGAGCAACCAGCACAATGCTCCTTTTGTGTTTCCGTACAAGTCGTGGGGATTTGTACCAACATGAGTGCAAGTAAATGAAGACCAAACTTTCATTTTTAGCTGAAGTACTACTTAAAAATTGTTCCCTCTGCCCTAAGACGCTACCTTCTATTCCAGCGAGTCTGTCCATCTTAGTCTCTCTCCAGCTGTTTTCTTTCTTTCTCTGCCTCGCAGCTTTTTCTCCCTCTCCATCTCTATCTGCGTGGCCATGTGAATGGAAATCATTTCAAGCATCACTACCCACGGCTAATGCTGAAATGTGTTCTCTAAGGTGTCCACAGTGCATATGAATACAGTCATGCCTAAGCCTAAGATACCACACAGTCTGATGCTCAAACAACCTCGAGGAACATAATGAAATCCTCGCTGTTTAACGCACAACACGAGTTTCATCCTTCTCCTCTGCCTTCTTAGTAAGTCATAAGGTCTCTGGTCAGTTCAAAGACATCCAAAGCTGTATTATGGGCATTAAAAGGTCAGAGGTCAGCTCCGACAAAAGGCGAATGAAGGTCAGGTGAATGTCTAAGACTCTGACCTCCGTGTAATTGCCTTAGGGCCCTTTAAACCATGTCATTGTACGGCTTCCCATTTTCTGTGCTTCACTGGTCAGAAGTGCTGCTTACAGCGGTTTGATACTCATAAAACTTACACCAGGCTGAGCAGCAGACCAGCTCCTGAGAGAGTTGCACAATTCATGGAAACTTTCATAAACATGGACAGAATTACTTCCCTTCAAAATGTAGCATGGCCATCTTTTTCTGTCAGGTAGAAAACTAAAGAAACAATGACTCGGCAAAGAATCGATGATTATGTTTACATGGACATCAATAATTGAATTATTTGCCTGAAAAAGACGATAATATGATTAAGGTATTTAGATGAGTTGCTTTTTGAATGTTCCTTTCATGTTCCTATTTTTACAGCAGGCACACAACATTATAAGATGTTAATATTAGGTTAAATTTAGTTTGTGACGTCAGGTGACCAAAATTCAATGTCTAGCCAGCATCTAAGGACAACGTTATTTTGACATCCAATAACGACGTAAAATGATGTTGATATTTGGTTGATTTTAGGTTGTGTTGGAAAGTGACCAAAATCCAACATCGAGCCAACATCTTAAACCAACATCATATTGACGTCAAATATTGACTTTATTCGTGAGGTATGGCAACTAAAATCCAACATCTGATTAGGGCTGTCATGATATCTATTTTTGCTGGGTGATATATTGCACCCAAATTAATTGCAATAAACAATATTATTGCCACTTTATAACTTATATCATTAATAATAAAATAATAAATTTTTACAACATAACAGTGTAATAATTCAGGTTCACTGTTTCAAAGAAGGCGATGCAGTGGCGCACTAGGTAGTGCTGTCGCCTCACAGCAAGAAGGTCACTGGTTCGAGCCTCGGCTGGGTCAGTTGGCGTTTCTGTGTAGAGTTTGCATGTTCTCCCTGCGTTTGCGTGGGTTTCCTCCGGGTGCTCCGGTTTCCCCCCACAGTCCAAAGACATGCGGTACAGGTGAATTGGGTTGGCTCCTTTGTCCGTAGTGTATGTGTGTAAATGAGTGTGTGTGGATGTTTCCCAGAGATGGGTTGCCGCTGGAAGGGCATCCGCTGCGTAAAAACAAGCTGGATAAGTTGGCTGTTCATTCCGCTGTGGCGACCTCGGATTAATAAAGGAACTAAGCCGAAAAGAAAATGAATGAATGAATGAATGTTTCAAAGAACATTTTATTTTTAGAAATATTTAAAATATTTAGGTATGAAACATGAAAAAAGAATCTTATCTCATTATGACTTTAGTCAGATTAAGGTAATCAAAAATCACTGTTTTCATGGTAGACTCTTAATCAGAGCATTGTATTAATCATATTAAAATCTAATTATTGGTGTCCATGTAAACACACTGGGTGAGAATGAGAAGTCAAATCATCTTTATTTCTATGCTGCTTTTACAATGTAGATTGTCAAAGCAGATTAAGCATCTCCTCAGCTGTGTGTAACTCAGCAATGATTAACTGAGGAAAACATTTCAGAATGACTTCACTGCAAATAACTCAAACCTTAAAACCAAACCTGTGAACGATCTAATTAGTGTATACCTTTTCTAATGAGTCAGTCAACAGAATTAGCATTTTAGTAAATGATTCAATGACTTGGAGAGTCACTTTTCAGTCCAGTTTGGCCCGTATACAGAGAGGATTTATTTGGAGTCTAGATCATCAAATGTAAAATCACAGGTGGGTCATTGGGGTCAATGCTCTCCCAATCTCTTTCATTTGTCTTTTCTCAGTAAAAGAAATGTAAAATAAAATTAAATAAGACTTTTCTCATGACTGTGATCACAGTTTTTATATTAAATAATCTAGTTGATCGACACATCAAAATGAAGGATGAAGTAGAGAAAGAGTGTCGTGCAAACAGCTTTTTTTGCATTGTGAACTGTCTCTTTACAATAATAAAAATTACATTTAAAGTTGCCATAAAAGTCAGATCCAGTTGGTTTTCAAAAGACAAAATTAAGCATTGCCTACATTTCTTCTCATTTCAGGAGCATTTCAATCAGATGTACATCAAAATATGGTAAAAAAGTACAATCTGAACTTCAGTTTCATGCCAACTTTAAATACATGTTCAGCAGTAACATCTAGAAAAAGTTAACAGTATTGTACATATTTACATTTCAATATTCCTACAGTACAAACTGAACAGGTACCCCAAAAACAGGTTATATTCCCTTCCTCTTCTAATAAGTAAAATACAATATGCATGATTAAATTAAAACATACTGAAAATATCACAATTCAGCCATAATGGTTAGTCTTAAGGCAGGAAACCACAAAGTAAACTCCAATGGTTGGAAGATTGTATGTTGGTCATTTAAATTTTTCGGTGAACTATTCCTTTAACAAAAACACTAGTCATGGATATTTGCACATCACTCCATGTCTGTGTGTGAATTATAAACATTAGTCCTCAGTAAACTACTATCTCCAGGCCCTGTCATGAAAGACAATCACTGTTTAGCAAGTTCACCATCCTGATTGGTCAACTTCTGATAGATCGGCAGATTGGCTCATTTGACCACACACACCTCACTAATTTAAGCAGACAGCTCCCTAAATATTCTGACATGTTTAAAATGAGAGCTCATAAGCCACTTGAAAATTCCTCTCACATGGTATGAATCATGACCATACTTGCTCCTTCTTTTGGAAAAACCACATAGAGGCTTGTACAACACCAATAATCACATGATGGACGCCATTCTTTACAGAGCACCCATGGCAAATGTTTGTAAAGTTGATGATTTAGGTATTTACAAACCTTCTAACGTGTACGTTCATGACACATGCATAAAATAAAGTGCAGGCCTAATCTTTGTCCATGGTCTGGACTATTTTTCTCCAAAGGTTATGATCAATAACATGGTATTGTTTCAAATGTTTGCACTCTGTCATTGTGGGTGTCTGTGTCAGTATCTAAAGTTTTGTGTTGTTCTGCTGCCTCTTCAAAATATATGTATATATACATTTTTTTTTTTTGACTGTGAAACATTAGCCCAAATCCGCTGTGTAAAACATATGCTGTACAAGTTGGCGGTTCATTCCGCTGTGGTGACCACTGATTAATAAAGGTAATGGTCATTGATAAATAAAAAAAAAAAATAACGAATGAATGAAACAGTAACCCAGTGTTGTCACCTTGTGGACATGCTAATTAGCACTAACATAATTTGAGGTGTTTGTGTGCCCTTGGTAAGATAAAGCTGTTCGGCAGCCTGCCAACTGAATAGCTTTGCTGTAGACTTAAGGTTTGTGCAACTATTTACTGGCAGGTGTGTGATTAAAGACATTCATATTATTATTATTATTATTTTGTTGTTGACAGAATTTCAGTTGGGGCGTCATGGTGATGCAGTGGGTAGCACAATCACCTCACATCAAGAAGGTCGCTGGTTCGAGCCCCAGCTGGTTCAGTTGGCATTTCTGGATGAAGTTTCTCCACATGTTTGCGTGGGTTTCCTCCGGGTGCTCCGGTTTCCCCCACAGTCCAAAGACATGCGCTATAGGTGAATTGAATAACCTAAATTGGTCGTAGTGAATGTGTGTGATAGAGTGGGTATGGGTGTTTGCCAGTACTCGGTTGCACCTGAAAGGGCATCCGCTGCATAAAACATATGCTGGATAAGTTTCATTCATATGCTGGATAAGTTTCGATTCATTCTGCTGTGGCGACTCCGGATTAATAAACGTACTAAGCCGAAAAGAAAATGAATGAATTTCAGTTGCGGTTGGAAAAGCATCTACTGCGTTAAACATATGCTGGAATAGTTGGCGGTTTATTCTACTGAGTAGACCACTGATTAATAAGGGACCAAGCCAAAGAAAACTGAATGAATGAATGAATGAATGAATGAATGAATGAATGAATGAATGAATGAATGAATGAATGAATGAAT
>CAIGQZ010032474.1:509479-523372 GCA_903798205.1 Danio tinwini
AATAAATAAATAAATAAATAAATAAATAAATAAATAAATAAATAAATCTTGCATACTACCTCAAACTTCTGGATTTTTTTCAGCCCAAAATTGGGTAAATACAACAAAACCAACTGCTGGGTTAATATTTATTAATAACCACACATTTTTATTAGGTTGATCCATATTTTAGCTAAATGTGGGTTGAAACAACCCAGCATTTTATTGTGGAACCATGACAATTTTGAATTAGTGGGATGTGTCTTAATTATTATGCCAAACAAACAAGAAAATTATTAAAATCCCTAAAAATACACTGCAATTTTTCAGTTTCTTTTGTTTTGGTTGGGGTTTCAATATGTCACAGATAATATTATTTGTTTGACACTCCAACCTTTAAAATGCTTGAAATGAACATTTATTTTATTATAAACCATGGTAGTTTGTTGCTATAAATTATCTATAAATAATAATAATAATAATTCATTAATCATTATCATCATGATCATAATAATGTATATAAATATAATACAAACATTTTCATAATTACAATTAGGCAATAGTACTTGGTCTCATTAAATTTATTCTATTAAATAAATGCGGGTGATGCTGTAGCGCAGTGGGTAGCACATTTGCCTTACAGCAAGAAGGTCGCTGGTTCAAGGCTCGGCTGGGTCAGTTGGCATTTTTGTGTGGAGTTTGCATGCTCTTCCTGCGTTCACGTGGGTTTCCTCCGAGTGCTCCGGTTTCCCCCACAGTCCAAAGATATGTGGTACAGGTGAATTGGGTATGCTAAAATTGACCGTAGTGTGTGGATGTTTCGCAGTGATGGGTTGCAGCTGGAAGGGCATTCGCTGCGTAAAACATGTGCTGGATAAGTTGGTGGTTCATTTCACTGTGGCGAACCCAGATTAATAAAGGGACTAAGCCGAAAAGAAAATGAATGAATGAATGAATAAATGCTCTTATTTTAAGCGTAAAATATTCATGCATCATATTAATATGATAAATAAATAAAAAAATAAAAAAATAAAATAGTAAATAAATAAATAATGATGCATACTCCCTGAAACTTCTGGATTTTTTTTTTCAGTTTAAAATTTGTTAAATATAACAAAACCAACTTCTGGGTTATTATTTCTTAATAACCACACATTTTTATTAGGTTGATCCATATGTGATGATTACCAAAATGTGGGTTGAAACAACCCAGCATATTATAGTGTAACCATGACAATTTAGAAATAGTGGGATGCATATTAATTATAAAATTATAAAAACAGTGCAAGAAAAACATTAAAATCCCTAAAAATATACAGCAATTTTTCTGTTTCTTTTGTTTTGGTTGGGGGCCAAATATGTCCCAGATACGTTTTTGTGAGACTCCCCTATTCAGCCAAATAGCGGGTACACGGGGACTTTCATGGATACAGAATAAGAACAAGCGCATGCTGTGAACGTGCTGAGTTGGGAGTTAAATGCTTCTCATAAACATGACGCAGCCTCAGGTTGTGACACTGCAACCGAACAGTCTGAAAGAGTTTTGTGTTCCACCTCTTTAGAAATTAATGCGGTTGGTGACAGAGAGAAACAGAGAGATGCGCAAACACTGGCTGGCGGTGCTCTTCTCTAGTAACACAACCGTTAACATCTTAAACGCAGCTCAGTGTAAGAGGAGAGGCTGTGGTCCAGTGCTCGCATAACAAAAACCCTTGTAACATCACACCAATATAGCCCACCACTGCAGAAAGGTACTTACACAGAGCATCCAGGTGTTAAATATTGTTAAACATAGCTATTTGCATTTGTTATATACATCTATAGTTATTTAAATGACCATTTAAATGAATGCATTTCTTCAAATTGCACTGTGTTAATGGTGGAAAACAAATGGTGTATTAAAGGGATAGTTCACCCAATATTTATAAATCACTCACCATTTACTTACCCTCAAGTGCTTCCATACATTTATGAGTTCCTTTTTCCTGTTGAACACAAAATAAGATATTTTGAACAATGTTAGATACGTTTAACCATTGACCTCCATAGTAAGAAAGTCAATGGTTAAAGGTTTTCAACATTTTTCAAAATACCTTATTTTATGCAATAAACTCAAACAGGTTTGTGAGAGATCAAAGTTGAGTAAACAATGAAATACTTTTTTATTATTTTTAGTTTTGGGTAAAATTTGAATGTATGGCTCTAAAATAAACTTGCTCTAAATTGTAATTTAGTTAGTTAAACTAAAATATAATCAGATTCGATTTCTAAATGTATTTTGTAGGATGCACTAGTTTTTTTCTGTTGTTAAAATATGTTCAATTTATTAGCACAGTAATAACACCGCTTACGTTTATGTATACAATGACAAACATTTATCACATTAAAATGTTTAAACTGCATAATCTAAATGGGTGGAAACTTTACATGCAATTTAAAATGTAAAGTTATAAGCATTTTTCCAGTACTGGGTTGCAGCTAGAAGGGCATCTGCTGTGTAAAACCTATGCTGGATTAGTTAATGGTTCATTACACTGTGGTCACACCTGTTGAATAAAGGGACTAAGCCGAAGGAAAATGAATGAAGGGCTTCACAGTGGCGCAGTGGGTAGCACAGTCGCCTTACAGCAAAAATGTCGCTGGTTCAAGCCTTGGCTGGGTCAGTTGGCGTTTCTGTGTAGATTTTGCATGTTCTCCTAGTCTTGGCGTGGGTTTTCTCTGGGTGCTCCAGTTTATTACTATTACTATTACTAGCTATTAGCTATTATAGGCATATTGGGTAAGGTAAATTGTCGGTAGTGTATGAGTGTGTATGGATGTTTTCCAGTGATGGGTTGCAGCTGGAAGAGCATCCGCCGGCGCTGCATAAAACATATGCTGGATAAGTTGGTGGTTCATTCCGCTGTGGTGACCCCTGATTAATAAAGGGACTAAGCCGTAAAAAAAAATGAATGAACGAAAATGATAAGCATCACGATTCTGCTTTGAAATTGTTACAACTGCACAAATAATTTCTATTATAAGTTAATTACCTTACACTGTTTTTTTGTAGCGGTACAACACACACACAAAACAACTAAAACCTTTAAAAAAACTTCAGTCAGGAAATCTATAAAGAACCATTTATTTTGTAGTGTGAAGAAACTACTAATCGTTTTACTGACATTTTCCACAAAAATGTTCTGTCATGACAACTCTCTGAAAGATTTAGTAAGGTATTGATTATGTACATCGCAATGTTAATGGGTTTGGTCTTGGGGGCATAGATCTGCTATGCTGCTGCTGCTTTAATTATTATGGCAGAGCAAGTACCAAGACTTGTTACTGCCAGTATATTAACAGACTGCAGTCTGAAGGCCGTCACACACCGGATGCGCCACTCAGCGCCGCGACACGGCGCGCACATGACAGTTTTCAATTCAATTGAATTCACCTTTATTTGTATAGCGCTTATACAATGTAGATTGTGTCAACGCAGCTTCACATTCAAGATTATAGTAAATTGAAACAGTGTCAGTTTGATTTTCAGAGTTTTAGATCAGTTTAGTTCAGTTTAGCTCAGTTCAGTGTGGGTTAATAATCACTACTGAGAGTCCAAACACTGAAGAGTAATTCCATCAATGCGCAGCTCTACAGATCCCGAACCATGCAAGCCAGTGGCGACAGCGGCGAGGAAAAAACTTCACCAATTGGCGAAAGTGAAGAATTTAAAAAACCTCAAGAGAAACCAGGCTCAGTTGGGCACGAACATTTCTCCTATGGCCAAACGTCTTATGCAGAGCTGCAGTCTAGGCGCCGGAATCTGAAGAATGACAGTTGAAAGTATCGCACACCAGACGCGCACATTTGCAGGCTATTTAAAACAAAACTAATCAGATGGCGCTCTGTAGCGCGGCAGAAATATAAACAGTGTCCTGAGTCGTGGCTAGGCGACGCGGACAGCTGCGGATAGCAGCCGACTCGCAGCACCGGTGTGTGTACTCTGATTGAAACCTATTTTTAGAATTCTGAAATGTGTGGCGCTGCGTGTCGCCGAGCAGCGCTTCTGGTGTGCGACCTGCTTGAGAATATAACACACTGCTGCTGCAAGCATATATGTAGCAGATCTTAAACACAGGTGGAGCTGGGGTGGAGGAAGGTCTCTGAAAAACGTGCTGCACATTGCTAGCGTAACACAACACTGAGGCATTTAAAATGCTGAGAAGCAAGCTCATTGGAGCAACCAATCTCCTGTGCCATGTTAATGATGTAGGAGCAGATTAGGTGTGATAAAACTTCATAAATCTTTGGATGTTAAAGGCAGTGTTGGGTGTAATTAGTTACAATGTAACTTGTTACTGTAATTAAATTACTTTTCCCCACAGTGGAATGAATCACCAACTTATCCAGCATATGTTTTACACAGCGGATGCCGTTCCAGCTGCAACCCAGTACTGGGAATCACCCATACACACTCATACACACACACACACACACACACACTATGGCCAATTTAGTTTATTTAATTCACCTATAGTGCATGTCTTTGGACTGTGGGAGAAACCAGAGCACCAAGAGGAAACCCACACCAACATAGGAGAAACTCCAGGGGCGCCCGTTAAAGGGTGGCCATTGCCACCCATGTGTAAACTTTGGCCACCCCTGTGGCCACCCCAATATGATTTTGCTGTTGATATTATTAATTTAAATTCACAATATTTTAATAAATAAATAAATAAATAGCAGCCACTAAATTATTGTAGATTGATTGGTGCCACTAACCTATCTGATTCACTCCCCCTCTCCAATCATCGTTGACAGCACGCACACACCTTCAATAGACAGCAATGGCAATTTAATATTTACCTTAAGGAACATCAGTAGAAGAAGCTGTATTAATAATATTGTGGCTCAAAAAGGAATATGAATAAATGATATTATTTGGGTCTGTATAGTGAGTGTGTGTATAGTAATGCCTTTTGTTCAGTTTGTTCATTTGTTTGTTTTAATAGTTAATTCATTAATCTTCATTCATTTTAGAAACGGCATATGCATATGCTGTACAATAAAAGTATGTGGAAAAATAACTGAAAAGTTATTTATATGTGAAAAAGTGTTTTTAAACTAAATATTGATTTTTATTTGGTTTGCACATGTACTTGCTGAATTGTTTCAAGGAATAAATTGCAATATTTCAAGAGTAATTAATTAAATGAATTAAAACCACATTATTTTTATTCACCAGAAACAAAAATATAACATTACACTGAATTCATTTTTTTGTGTGTCACCCCAAGGTTTGGTGTGGCTTCTTCTGGCCACACCTAAGACAATTTTTTGGGGGTGCCACTGGCCAACTCCACACAGAAATGCCAACTGACCCAGCTGGGACTTGAACCAGTGACCTTCTTGCTGTGAGGTGACAGTGCTAACCACTGAGCCACCATGTGGCCCCTACTTATGATGTACTTGTTAAAATGCATACATACTTCAACAGTATACATCCAAAAGTTCTGGATAAATAAGTTAAGAGAAGCTCAGTACTTAATTTATCAAGTAGTATTTATCAGTAAGTCAGTAAATCAGAAATTCATATATTGTATGCATGAAATATTGTGTCATTGTTTTAAACAGTTTTGTGTTTTGATACATATAATGTTTATTGTTCTTAATATAAACTCTTTGTCTCCGTCGTCATTGAGTTGAATTTCTATTGTCTATGCGGCACAGATTTATATGTAGTGCATTTATGCGTTGAGTTTTATGTTGTGTTGAATCAAGTAAATGTTAACTTACTGAGTAACTGAGTTGTTTTTCAGACAGAGTAATTAAAAATGGGGCAACCCAGTGGCTCAGTAAGTGATCAGTAGCACTGTCACCTCACAGCAAGAAGGTGGTTCGAGTCCCGGCTGGGTCAGTTGGCATTTCTGTGTGGAGTTTGCATGTTCTCCCTGTGTTGGAATGGGTTTGCTCTGGCTACCCCCCACAGTCCAAAGACATGTGCTATAGGTGAATGGAGTAAACTAAATTGGATATGGATGTTTCCTAGTAGACTGCAGCTGGAAGGGCATGTGCTGTGTAAAACATATGCTGGATAAGTTGGCGGTTCATTCCGCAGTGGCGACCCCATGATGAATAAAGGGAATAAAAAAAATTACAGATAAAAATCAAATGCCATTTTTATGTGGTAATTAGTTATTTTTTGAAGTAACTTACCCTACATTGGTTGAAGGTTCTTTATGGAACAATGCCAACAAAAAAAATAGGAGTGAAGTCATGAATCCTGCTTTGTGTTTCAAAAAGAAAACAATAGCTGAGTCAAAATGTTTTTAGGAGAGCTTGAACTTGAAATATGCCTTTAACATCAACTGTTTCTGTAGGAATGGAACAGAGTGCATTACACATGGGTCAAATGAAGATGATTTTAGTTTTATTTGAAACCTTACCTTTACAGTAGAAATGCCCAGTAACTGCGGGTGGCTTACTGTTACCATAACCAACATCTACGATTCACAGTGCACATCCACCGCACCTTGCACACAGTAGATCAGCCGGCAGCCCCAGGAGATCCATGTGGCAATCACAAAATGAACTGAGCACAGGCCTGAAAATAGAAAGTGTGCGTGTGAGCGAGGGAAGAGATGGAGTATGCGTGCGCGTGTGCATGAGATAGAAACCACTTCAAGGTCAACATAGTCATTTGTAGTCATGGCAGACCAATTAGATGGGTCTGATGTGGACGTTGGAGCTGTTCTTGGGTCTCAAACAGAGACTCTATTGCAAATAGAACGGTTTTGTATCAACCTTTTTTCCGCATCTGACTACTGTGCTTTAAATGCACTTCCGGTTTGGGGAACGCACATTCAAAAGAATTAAAACAAGTCACTTCAAATAAGAATGTTGTGCTACAAACAATACATACAGTTAAAGGCTATTGTTAGCCCTCATGTGAAATGTATAATGTTTAACAGGGCAAAGACATTTTCAGAATATTTCCAACAATATTTCATTATATATGTATATATTTTTTTTTTCAATTGGATACAGAACAAATCATTTTGTACAATGATTGCCTAATTATTCATCTTTATTTCTATAGCACTTTTATAATGTAGATTGTGTCAAAGCAGCTTAACATAGAAGTTCTAGTAAATTGAAACTGTCAATCTAGTTTTCAGAGATGATTCAGTTCAGTTCAGTTTAGTTCATTGTGGTTTAAATTTCACTGCTGAAAGTCCAAACACTGAAGAGCAAATCCATTAATGCACAGCTCCTTAAATCCCAAAACCAAACAAGCCAGTGGCGACTGTAGAAAGAAACAAACTTCACCAATGGAAGAAAGTGAAAGAAAAAACATCAAGAGAAACCAGGCTCAGTTGGGCAGGACCATTTCTCCTCTGGTCAAACTACAGTCTAGGTGCCGGAGGCTGGACGTCCATCGTGGAGAAGCTGCGGGTGTGAGTAGGTCACCGGTGGGTGTTCAGGCTGGCCAACGGGATCAATGTGAAGACTTGTCTGTCACTGGGGTCTTTCAGGAATCAGTCTCATGCTCTCCACCCCTCCATGACCACCACATTATCTTCTCAGGATATGGCCTGGTCCAGGATTATAGATACCTCAGCATTATCAGACATTGCATTGCAGCTTTAAAAAAATCCCACATCAGCAAAAAAAAAAATCCTTGGATTTACTAAATTTTTTTAAGGAAACTGGTTGCAAACCATTTATATGGGCTGGATTTAAAGATGCCATATACTGCATTGGTTTAATAAGTTTATTAGTTCTCTGTTATACTCTCTAGTATAGGTTTATGATTTTGGTAAATTCATACAATCTCCAGAAACAGTTTTATGAGCATATTTATTCATTTATTTATACTCCATTTATACCATTAGAGTCAGAAGGTCCATAATTGACCATATATGGATTGTGTTGTGAATATTAATGAGCTCACTCTGACGTGAAGCTCCCACACACATACACACACTGCATGATATAAGCTGAACACGGACAAATATAAACCCAATCAGAGTAATGTTAACCTATTTTGCTCACTAGATGTGGATAAAGGCTAAAATTGTAATTAAACTTGATAAAAGAGCAATAGAGATGTATCACCTTGTATTTTTTAGCTATAATGTAAAAAAAAAAACACAGGCAGAACTTAATTTGAGCTGAGTGACTTGACACGATTCATGTGTTTGTTGAAACATATGCATCAACTTCACAACAAACACAATAAACTAACAAAAAAATTTAACTAAACATACCTTATGCGTTTTTAGAGTGGGGCTGATTAAAAGTATAATCTGTAAATCATGCATTTTGCATCCTGAAGCACATGTCTTGCGTAGTCGTTGCACAGTAACGCATAGTAAACAATCTGCAGTTGCGTTTTAGAATAAAAGTCTCACATAGTTAATAAGTTAAAGCTTTAAAATAACTAATGGTGGGAAACTATCATAGTTTTCTCACTAGAAAATGTTGTTGCTTATCAAACACAGCCTGATGCGTGCATATTATTGATCTCATGATCATTAAGTCTGGGTTCTCTTGATGACGTCAGGTCCGGATGAACGACCTAAAGTAGTCGCACATGCTAATGCGGAGGGCATGGCCCATGAGTCTCATCACAGTTTGTTTTGCTTTCTGTTTGGCCGTGTCCACCGGGGATTCACACTCATGGATTTTACATGATAATGAGTAAACAATGGTCTCTGAGGCGCACATATGTCCATTTTCATACAGACCATTTCAATATGCCGATATCATTGATCCATGAACAGTTCCTGCTTGTCGTCAAACTATTTCAGAACTGGAAAAGGAGGTGATTCAGTCATAACTAATGTTAACACAGCTGTCATTAAAAAAAAAAAATCTTATAAATATGTGGAGCTTTCTGGATTCTTAGAAGCTATGACAATTAAAAAATCTAAAACAGGAAATACATTAGGACTATTGTTATTGTTTACATCACCCAAAATGGTTTATACCAATGTCTTATTATTCTGATCTCTTGGTATAACCAGATTTTCATTATAGGGCAAACAAATTAAACAAACAAATTAAGTTGAACACTACTAAATGTAATTAGTTTGTTTAAATTCAGCCCATATAAATTGTTTGCAACCAATATATCTTAAAACAATTTAGAAAATGCAACTAATCTTTTTTTTTCAGTGTACAGAGTCAGACCCTCTTCTAAAATAAAGCAGGGGAATGGATGCAGGAAATAGATCAAAACAAGCGCCGATAAACTACACATGTCTTGAAGTCAACCTAAACAACATAAAAAAATAAAATCTCGCTCAGAGTAAAAAGAGGCGTTCAGCTGAAACATTGCACCACCCTCAGTCAAATTATTCGGGAAATGTAAACCGAAGCAAAGTGATGCCCTGCTCTCAAAAATAAACCCCCGCGCACGCAGAAAAGCACACTGCAGCTGCTCACTCATGCCTCAGCAAGCTCAGGATCTAATATTCTCGATATAGAAGCAGAACAAAATCTGTGCTAGCGTGCAGTACGTCTACAGATTTTTAAAACCCTGCTAGCAGTGGAGACATCCGGGACACCAGACATCAATCCCAGTGAAAACATCATGTTTGCAGGTGCAGTCACTCGGAGATCACCCGATATTTTAAAAACACATTCTCAAACAGTGAAGTGATACACAAGAGTATCACAGCTTCACTGCTGTGGCTGTGAAAAAAAATCTTAATTTGAAAGTGAATTACTACAAACCATGGCAAATTTTGTTATTAATTAATTGCTCTACCACACTGCAAAAACATTTTTCTTACTTAGAGTTTTAGTCTCATTTCCAGTCCAAATATCTACAAAATCTTAAATTAAGAAGCATTTTATTTACAAGCAAAAACATTGTCTTGTTTTCTACGGAGATCTGGAAGGGACGTGATGGTGGGGAAAAAAATAGGTGGAAGAAAAAAAACTGGGTGGGAGAAAAAAAAATCTGCGTGGAAGAAATAAAAACTGAGTGATAGGAAAACTTTTTAAAAACGTTTTTGCGTTTCTTCATGAAGATGTTTTGCGTTATCTCGCAAAGATGTTTTCCTTCATGTTCACTTCATACATGACATGTACAGAAGCTGATCTGGGATCAGTTTATCATACAGAGCGTGTCTGTCAGTCAGAGCTTATAACATGCATTTACTGATTCAAAGGTTGCATATGAAGGGTGACGATCGACGCACAGCTTTAATGGAAAGAAAGTGAATGCAGACATTTTTATATTAATTTCTGCCTGCTTTCAAGATCAAAAATATGGGAGAATTATAGGAAAATATATTACTTAATGAAAGGATGATAATGGGATAGAATGGTAAAATACAGGAGAATCCTGGTAAAAACAGGAGGGTTGACACGTATGAAGTGAACAGGAAGTGTGTGTCGAACAACAGTTTTGCGAGGGAACTTTGCATTCCCTCACAAAATATCTTTGAATTCCCTCACAAAACATCTTTGCGAGATAACGCAAAACTTAAAAAATATGTTTTTTCTCTCACCCAGTTTTTTTTTCACCCATTTTTTTTCTTCCACCTATTTTTTCCCCCCACCATCATGTCCCTTCGGGTCTTCGTAGTTTTCAGAAATAATCTCAAAATGAAGTGAGTTATTTTTTTGAACAAGCAAAATAATCTTATTTCAAAGTGAGATGATTAATTTGCTTACACCATTGGAGGATTATTTAATTAAATTTTTTAAAGGAAAAACTCACTTAATTTTGACTCATTATTTCTGAAATCAAGGCAATATGTTTTGCTTGTCTAACAGTTTGCTTCTTGATTTAAGAATATTTAAATATTTGGACTAGAAAAAAAGACAAAAACCCCAAGTAAGAAAGAAAAGCATTTTTCTGCAGTGCATGTATGATAATTTTTTACATTTCTGTAAAATTAACTGAAAATCACTGCTAAATCTGATTTTCTACCTTTTTTTTGTCTTGTTTCTAGTTCACATATCTAAAAATTCTTAAAACAAAAAGCATTTTCTAAACAAGTAAAAATGATTGTCTTGTTTTAAGATGTAATATGCCAAAATTAAGTGAGTGTTTCCTTAAAACAAGCTAAATAATCTGTCAATGGGGTAAGCAAAATAAACATGTCAAAACGAAAAACGAGATTTTGCTTATTTAATTGGCAGATTGTTTAGCTTAAGGAAACACTCACTTAATTTTGGCACATTATTTATTTAGACAAGACAATATTTTTTGTTTGTCTAAAAAAATGCTTCTTGATTTTGAATTTTTTTGATATTTGGACAAGAAACAAGACAAAAAAAAATCCAAGTAAGAAAAGCATTTATTTTTTGCAGTGCTCTCTTTATCTGTCTTCTGTTAGCACTCATCAACATTACTGATGATGCTGTTAGTGAGAGTTCTTGCTTTGTGCTTTGCTTTGGCTAAGCCCAGTTTAATCATGCTGCTACATCCCCCTAGGGGGCAGATTTAGATATACAACTGGGTTAGAATAGAGAGAGAAAACGGCATAATTCTTCTTTCTTAGGCCGCGAGGCATCACGTAAGAGGTCAGAACAGAGCGCAGAAGTCTTCTGGGCATGAATGAGTAACTCAATATAAGCACATTCTGTGTCTGTGTGTGTTATAGTGTGAATAAAAGTCAGGTATCAGGCCAAGCTGTTCATCATGGTCATTCATGTGTGCAATATGACGGAGCCATAAGCACACAATGTTACAACTGCAAGAGGATCTACAGCTGGAGAATATATATATTGCTTAGCATTCACATCCATCTCAATAGTACTTGCTCGTCTGGTGCAAGATAGTATGGCAGTGTAATCAAACATTTATTTTTTTCACTGAGCATTTTTGGATTTAGCGGGACTTTTTAGAGAATTTTATTATGCTCACCAAGGGAGGATTTATATAGGCAACAATAGTAAAAAAAAAAATATATATATATATATACTTGATATTCATTCATTTTCCTTCGGTTTAGTCCCATTTTTAGTCAGAGGTTGCCACAGGGGAATGAACCGCTAACTTTTCGGCATATGTTTTATGCAGCAGATGCCCTTTTAGCCGCAACCCAGTACTGGAAAACACCCATAAACACTCACATTACCACTCACACACTACAAATTTAGTTCATCCAATTCACTTATAGCACATGTCTTTGGACTGTGGGAGAAACAGGAGCACCCGGAGGAAACCCATGCGAACACAGGGAAAACATGCAAACTCCACACAGAAACGCCAACTCACCCAGCTGGGACTCGAACCAGTGACTTTCTTGCTGTGAGGCAACAGTGCTAACCACTGAGCCACCGTGCCACCCTTGGGTTACCTCATACCAAATAAATATCCGTATTAATTGGTGTCAGTGTCATTGTAAGCATTATTGACTTTAATATTTGTGTGGCAGAACAGTATATAACCAAAACTAATGTAAAGAAATAATTATATTTACATGTCATCAACGGGATTTGAACCCAAGTCAAAAAGTTCAGTACCAGTATCAACCTATCTAACTGAGCTATTCAGAACGACACGTTGAGGTCGGTTTTAATATTTTTATCAGTCAACATATGCTTTGCTTTGGTTGAAGACTCGTGTTTCTACATGATTGTATGTTTACATGTTTCTACATACTCTCTCGCTGATATTTTCTCAGAATAGCTCTAAATGACAAAACGATGTTTTATCGCAGTTGGTCAGTTAGTCAAAGTTGTAGACTCATTTTAACGTGTGCCTTTGGACTTGTGTTAACTTGTGTCTACAAACACAGAAGTACATTCCGCGTCACTTCTGGTGTGTGGTACATTCTCTTTCTGTAAAAAATCTGTCATTGTAAATTTGTTTTGGGATTGGTAAAAGTGTTTTTCCTATGTTATTGTGTCTTATGACAGGTAAAAATGTTTTTTCAAAAAGTAAATTTGTCTCAAGCTTCGTAAAAGTGTTTCACACTTTGGAATGTAGTTTTGCACTTCCCGGCCACTGTACATTGGTGAGTGTAAATCGCTGAATTCAATTCAAGTGAATTTGTATTCCGCTTTTCACAATAATTACTGTTCCAAAGCAGTTTTACAGAATGTGTCAATATTGCATTACAATTATATTTGGAAAAGTTATTAGTTACATAACTTTATTCGTTACCAATTACTTTATCTAATTTACCTGTGTTCGGCATGTTCCTTTAGTTAGTTATAGTTACTTCTCACAAATAGTAACTGAGTTACATAATTATAAAAGTAACTAATTACCAGGGAAAGTAACTATTGCCTAACTAAAAATCTAATTTGTCAAATGACTATAAAATAAATATAAAACATTGCACATTAATCTACACTGTTAAAATGTTGTTGTGGGACAATGTGAGTGACAATGGCAGCATGTCTTCAACTATATATCTAGTTATTTTTTCTTTAATTCTGTCTGAGCAATAAGTGTTTTCAGTGGAGAAAAGTTAAGTTTTGTTTGCTTTGACGTTGTGACTTCGTCTCCTCCTTTAGTAGCTGAGCTCACATTATCACCTGCATAGACACTCATTTTGAGGCGGCACGTGACGATGTGAGATGCTTCATTGGATTAGAATTACTTCTCACAGATGCAGAGAGACTCTTTTTTTCCTGGGCATAAGTTGCATGATACAAAAACTTCCTTGCCTTTCACCTCAACGAGGGAAAAGTAGTGCTTATATTTCCAGTTTGCAAACGCAGCCTTTGAACTTGTTGGAATTGCCTTGGTCGTTGGTGGGCGTGACTGACTTTTGTAAACACCCACCCTACTCTGCCTCTGATTGGCCAATGATAGAAATGTACTCTATCTAAGCTAATCATCACATTCTCAGTTACACCACATTCACAGACACACCAATCACTGGTTGGTTATGTGTCCCGCCCAAGCCCCGAGCACACACACACACACACACACACACACACACACACACACACACACAC
>CAIGQZ010032474.1:569786-583588 GCA_903798205.1 Danio tinwini
ATAATAAATTAATACTTTTATGCACCAAAAAATGGTTTCTCCTGTGTTTCTCATCCAACTTTTTTAATAATTGGAATGAAGATGTCTGCCGACACTGTGGTGAATACCTCGGAGGCATGCCATGGTTAACCCTAAGCAAATACCTTAAAACTCTGTGTTACATTTTACCCCGCGTTACTTTATGCCCCGCGCTCCCCTATAGTTTCTGGAGGAGTTATGAACTTACAGAGCTGGGTGCACCTCTGAAAGGATCTAGTTGACTCAGACACGGCTCCAAATGATGCTGTTTATGAACCTTACTAAAGCACATAAACACAGCTATTCTCTCAATAAAATCCATGCAAGCCATTTAACAACGAAGCTAGACTCACCGGGCAGACAGAAACCCTGCCCATCACGTGACTCTGCGTCTACTGTGAAGTGACTTTGACACACGAATGAAGCGAGGAAACCCACGCCAACATGGGAAAAACATGCAAACTCCACACAGAATTGCCAACTGAACCAGTCGGGACTTGAACCAGTGACCTTATTGCTGTGAGGTGACAGTGCTAACCACTAGGCCACCGTCTGGGAATTTCATCTATAGTTATTTACCATATATATACTGCAAAGCAGCTACCATATTTTTACTGCAGAATTTTAAACATTTTTATGGTAAAATCCCAGCCATTTTTACAGAGTCCTTAAACCATATATAGCCTTTAGCTGACAAAAGAACATAGTCTATGCATTTGCATGGCTTTCACATTATCAGATTATTATGCGTAATCAGTGTATGATTGTGCATGTAAACACAATCATTAATTTGCAACCCTCCCCCTGGCTTACACTGCAGAGATCACACACTTCAGGCCAGTAAACACTCAAGCGGATATTTCCTTTGTATCTCTAATCAAATTCCAGCACGTTGAAAATCAGCAAGAGATGACTGCGCATGTTTGTTAGATTAGGAGACCATATGGTGCGCTACTTTCCTTCTGTGTTCTTCCCCACCTATCAGAAACAAGGTTTTCAAGCTCTGTAACCCATTTAGGTGTTGCAGGGTCTACCTTAGAGACTGGCATCAAACTGAGAAACGTGGAATCTCTAGAGGAGGTGAACTCGAACAGATGAGCACTGCATCAACCTGCTGTACTGACAATACAGCACATCCACTCGCCGGCTATGGCCATTATCACAATGAAACATGACACAGGCTGAAGGAAACACATGCACTGTTTGGTGTTTTCCACTCTGGCAGTCGCAAATTGATCAGTGCACTCGCAGCAAAATAGCATCACTGGCAATTTGGGGGCCACTAAATCACACAAAAATGCACTGCCACCCAAACACATCCGGACACTTGAGACACCCTTAAAAATGTAGGAACGTCAAGTGCATTGGCAAAAGGAAATATCAAACCTGTGCAAGCACACGGTGGGAAGATATCATTAGTAACGATTGTTTGTTTCAAACTATAAGATGCTTAATTTACAGTTGGGTAAAGTACTTTTGACTGGGACTTTGACTAATGCCGAGTTCAGACTGCATGATATTAGCCCCAATTTTGATTTGCTGACAGGTTTTGAGAAATCGCAGACAAACGCCTGACAAATCGGTGCTCATTCACATGAGTAACAATCACACAGTATGAACTATCAAAGATGCAATCTGAGAGAATCGCAGGTAAGTCGCTGACACCCATGAGATATTTGGCATGCTAAATATCTGGAGCTGTCGGTGATTCAAATCATGGTGTGTGAAGACTGAACATAACATTGGCGATTACCTACAGCCAATGAGAGAGCAGCATCCACTAGTACTGGTATCTGCAAGCCAGCGGGAGATTGGGAAGAGTGTTAAAAATGTTCTGTCTATTTGGACCCAAGAAATGGAGGAAAAACTAGCAGAAGTTTGGCAGGAGCAACCCGTGTTGAGCAATACCACAACTAGGTCAAAAAAAGAAATTGCTAATTCCAATCAAAAGCCAGGTGAGCAAAATGAGTACATTTTCTACCCCACTAAAGGCTTCTTTCTCATTATGTAATTAATGGCAAAATATATACTATGTGACCTTGCATTGTTTCCATGTCATTTCTTGTGTGTTTGGTTGTGAGACATAATTTGTGGACCAAGACAACGTTGTCTGCAATTCTTAAAGTCATGCAATGTGAAACCCTCTGTCGCCAATCCATTCTGCTGTGTAAACACAGCACAGACAGAATGCTACCCCAGATAGTCATGCAGTGTGAAAACATCTGTGACATTAATTGTTTTATGTTCAATCCACATACAATTGTAAAGAACTATTAACTTAACTTTATCGGTTTGTGTTGGGACGACATGAAGGAATTGTGTTGAACCCAGCATTTTTTGACTGTGAACTCAAAAAATGCTGCTTGTTTAAACTACTTGTTTAAAAAAGTTGAAAAAACAAATATTTTGTATTTTTGGGACAACTTAATTATTTTATGTTCAATCCACTTAAATTTGTAAACACTATTGAGTTAACTCAATAGATTTTTTGCAGTGGGACAACTTACTGATCTACTCTATATCCGACCTACCCATTAAGCAAGGCACCACCTCCTTCTCTCTGTCAGCACACCATTATGTTTCATCGTCAATGTTACACCATTAACACATTTTTTTTTTAGATCGGTACTGTCTATACCAGGGGTCCCCAAACTTTTAAACCTGTGACCCCTAAAATAAATAATGCCAGTGACGTTCAGCATACTGAGAACACAAAAAAGTGCAACATTTAAATAACTACATCATTTTTATAGTCATTTATTAATTTAATATTAACCTCACCAAAAGAGACTGATGCGCACAATGTTTTCAGCACAAGTCTATTGGTTTAATTTTGGAGACCACCACTCAGAGATCATCCTCAATGTTCAGTCGTGGCCTGTATTCATTTTTAATGTATTTGATTGTCATAAAGGTGTCAGACAGTTTAACCTGGTGCTATAAAATCTCTTTGTTTCAGCTGATGCCATTGCTGTGTTGTTAATCTAAAGTAAACACACCAATCCTATAAAACATTTATTTAAAGGCTGATGGCTTTTTATTTGCATCTTGTTGTTTTTTACTGTTAAAAACTACTATTTTTTATCTTCGTGTGTTATGGATAAAATATGGACATTCTAATAGTTTAATAATTTTTTTGATTTTCGGAAATCACCAGGCGACACCCTGTCATTGTCTCATGACCCGACTCCCACTTTGAGAACCACAGGTCTATACAAATGCTGAAACAAAAAAAATGCCTTCAATTTTACACCAGCTTGGGTTTTGTAGCTGCGGTTGTTTTGACAAAATACAATTTTCTGAAATGGGACAAAATTTAACCAGGAGACTTTTCCCACATGACAAACAGATGCAACAGGTTATTTTTTTGGCTTAAACTCAATTTTGAGGGCAGATAGCTTTGAACAATATATTATTTTACTGAAAAAAATCTAACAATTGCCCATCAGCTGGGATATTGTTAGAGAAATGATGATATATATATATATATATATATACAGTTAAAGTCACAATTATTAGCCGTCCTCTGAATAATGTTTTTTTTTTTCACATTTATTTTCCAAATGATGTTTAACAGAGCAATGGACTTTTCACAGTATTTCCTATAATATTTTAGCTTCTGGAGAAACTGTTATTTGTTTTATTTTGACTAGAATAAAAGCAGTTTTACATTTTTTAAACATTTTTTTTTTAATTGTCTACAGAACAAACCATCATAATACAATGACTTGCCTAATTTGCCTAATTAAAAACCTTATTAATTTAGTTAAACCTTAAAAATGTCACATTAAGCTGAATACTAGTATCTTAAAAAAATCTAGTCAAATATTATGTGCTGTCATCATGGCAAAGATAAAAGAAATCAGTTATTGGAAATCAGTGACTAAAACTATTATGTTAAGAAAAAAAATGTGTTGAATAAAAATCTTCTTTCCGTTATTCAGAAATTGGGGAAAAATATACAGTAGGGTAGGTAGGGAGCTAATAATTCTGACTTTAACTGTATATATATATCTTTTTTTTTTTCAGGTGGTTTAAAATGTTCAAAAATTGCTCCAAAAATCAAGAATTAATGCAAAAAATATTACACTATTCATCACAAAGTCATTTCTTGTCAGAATGATGCAAGTGTTTTAATATTAAAACTAAACAATCTGACATGTTCTTACACCAACATCCCAATAACACCTGAAAATGAGATTTTATCATCTATATATCTGTAGTATGTCCACTGTCAGTCAGTATTGAGCCAGTGCAGTGTACTTTGGCTGTAGGGCTGGTGCGGCACAAGGACTGCTAGTACAGAGAGATGTTTCCAGAGGGTGGATATCTGCTTTGAGAAGATAATGAGGAATTATGATCCCAATAGCCATACCATGCACTTTTAATTACCTGTCAGGATTCAGCAGCGGCTATGAAGGAGAACTCAAGCCTTAAGCATCAACTACTGTATAACATCCCAGAGAAGAGTCCTAGAATCTTGAACTTGCACTATATACTGTATATATATATATATATATATTTATATACATGCGCTTCAGAGCTATGGGAAGGTTTCTCAGCTGTTTTGATGTATTTTTTATTGAAACAAAAAAGTTAAGGTATACAAGAGCTAGGGAAAAAAGTCAATGTCAAAAATGTCAGTGAAAAAGGGTAAAAATATTGCTAAAATTATTTGAAGATGTCCTTGTTACTCAAGATATGTGTTCTTATAGTAAACTGTTAATGATTTTTGTTAATTACACAGTATTTAACTGCAATATGAACTGTATTTTGGGTGGCACAATGGTACGGTCACCTCACAGCAAGAAGGTTCGAGTCCCGGCTGGGCAAGTAGGCATTTCTGTGTGGAGTTTGCATGTTCTCCCCGTGGCGTGGGTTTCCTCTACAGTACAAAAACATGCAGTATAGGTGAACTGAATAAGCTAAATTGGCCGTAATGTATTTGTGTGAGTGCAAGAGTGTATGGGTGTTTCCCAATGCTGAGTTGTGGCTGGAAGGACATCCGCTGCGTAAAACATATGCTGGATAAGTTGGCGGTTTATTCTGCTGTGGCGACCCGTGATAAATAAAGAGACTAAGTCAAAAGAAAATGAATGAATGAATGAATGAATGAATGAATTAACTGTATTTTACTGTAGGACAGTTATACAGTATGTTACACTATTTTTAAGTTGCACTGTGAAAATTACTTAATATTTTATAGTAAAGATACGCAATAATGTAAATACATATACAGCAAGATAAATGGTACTGTAAATGTAAATACAGTGGTTGTGCTGTAAATGATTTATAGTAAATTACTGGAGAACTGCTGCCAGTAAGTTACTGTAGATTCTACAGCAAATTGTTAACAGTCTAATTACAATTATTCATTCATTCATTTTCTTTTCAGCTAAAGGCTCGTACACACTGGGACGATTTTCGTTTGCATTTTTCGAGACGTTTTTCCGGACTCAAACCCAATCGATTTCCACTGGCGTAAAGCAGAAGAGTATGCAAAATCATTCCTTGATGTTAGATGGCACTACACAACTTTAAGCTACTGACACCCGCTTGTAACACAGAAGAAAAAGACAGGAAGTTGACACGCTTGTTGTTATGGATGGTTCAAGTAGCAGCTTGAGCTCTATCGATGAAGAAATCATTATTGTTTACCAGTGCAATAAGCAGCTCCACGGTTATATCGCCTCTGAGCATCTTCTTCAATGTGCGCTGGCATTGCAAGTTTTGCACTTGAGCGCTTCCAAGTGCTGTTTACTGTAACTTCAGCAGCTCCGTGCACGTGAACAAAAGTTTCAATCTGATTGGTGGAAAAGGTTTTGACGGGGTGCATCAAAAAAAAAAACGAGCATTAAGCGTTTCTTAAAAAAAAATGGCATTTTTACGCCTGCCGTTTTGTGCATTGGTGTGCACGATCGCATTGGCGCCCTTTATTTAGTCACGAGGCGTTAAACGTCGACGGAAAACACAAGCAAAAAACGTCTAAATGTGCACAGGACTTTAGTCCCTTTATTAATCTGGGGTCGCCACAGCGGAAAGAACCACAAACTTATCCAGCATATGTTTTACGCAGTGGATGCCCTTCCAGCTGTAACCCATCACTGGAAAGCATCCATACACTCACATTAAACTTAGACAATAAATTAGATCACCTGTACCACATGTCTTTGGACATTGGGGGAAACCGGAGCACCTGGAGGAAACCCACGCAAACACAGGGAGAACATGCAAACTCCACACAGAAAGGCCGACTGACCTAGCCAAGGCTCGAACCAGCGACCTTCTTGCTGTGAGGCGAGACTGTGCCACCATGCTGCCCCTAATTACAATTAGTCAAGCATAATTATATGCAAGTAACCCTAAACCTAACCGTTTCTTAAGTATTAACTGTATTAAATGTAATTATTAAATGTAATTAATTAATGTCGCGCATTTACTGTGTATGGCCATACACCAAAAGCGCTTAACAATCATGAGGGGAGTCTCTCCACACCACCACCAGTGTGCTGCATCCACTTGGATAATGCGACGGCAGCCACAGGACAACGGCGCCAGTGCGCACAGCACACACCAGCTATTGGTGGCATGAAGAGACAGTGATAGAGCCATTTCTATGGATGGGGATGATTAAGAGGCCATGATAAGTAAGTGCCGATTGAGGGACTTTGGCTAGGACACCGGGGTTAAACCCCTACTCTTTACGATAAGTGCCATGGGATTTTTAATGACCATAGAGAGTCAGGACCTCGGTTTAACATCTGATCTGAAAGACAGCGTCCACTGACAGTGTAGTGTCCCCTTCACTTTTACTGGGGCATTACGACTCAAACAGACCACAGGTTAAGCGCCCCTGCTGGCCTCTTTAACACCACTTCCAACAGCAACCTAGTTTTTCCCATGTGGTCTCCCATCCAGGTACTAACCAGGCTCAGCCCTGCTTAGCTTCAGTGAGTAACCGGTCTTGGGTGATATGGCTGTGGCTAGCCTTTAGTTTTTGAAATTGTGCAGGAAAGTTTGAAATATTCATATTTATATTTTTCAGCTTATATATTACCAAATGGCCTCCAAATTAAAAGAGTTATCGGTTATCAATATCGGTCAAAAATTCTTCTTTGAGAAGTAAACAAGCATAGTAAAATATACGTTCACATGACCTACACAAGTGTTTGCAGTTTAAACTAATTCTTCATAATACTTAGGTAAAAGTTCAGCTCTGCAAGATCTTGGCAGCTAATGAGAATCAACAAAGTACTACAAAAACAAAGTTGCAATTGTTTATGACCTCTTTATGTTCTGTGCACATTCTCCCAAAACTCATCTGCAGCACAGAGGGTAGAAGAGTAAAATGTGGAGGGGGCACAGAGGGAGGGAAGACGCTCTGGCAGAGGAGCTGAGCTGTGATGGATTCGGTCCAGGGTTTTCCCTCCTCCAAACACAGCTCTTTGATTTAGAGGATGTGGACGTGACTTCATATTTATTAACTGTGATGAGGGTCCATATGGCTGAGTGCATGTGTCATGAATAGTTGAGGGAAAATTCAGCAGGCCAAATTAAACAAAGCAGGTATGACTACTTCACTGAGATACCACAGAAAAGTAATTACGCAAAGTTATTATGAAGTTTTTAGGTGGAAACCTTCCAAGAATGTTTGACATTCTTTCTGTTACAACTATGTGAACATTCAGGTACAAAATGTATCAACGATGTTTTGAGCATGATGTTGAAAAAAAACATTTTCTTAACAAAATATCTCCAATTATGATGCTCTGTATAATGTTTTAATAATCTTTATCTTGAAAAGTTCAAGAACAAAAAAATCAAAAGGATATTAAATGAACAATGTTATGATACCAAAAATCAATAACATCACATGAGAATTTAAAAGGGAAGGTTTAACACAACATTAATATTATTAATTCTAAATAATACTTAGGTAAAGCTCAAGCTCAGCTTATGTATCAGCAATTGGCCTCCATATTTAAGGAGTTATCGATTATCGATATCGGTCAAAAATTCCAAATACCGATAAGAATATTTTGACAGATATCTATAACAAATAATACAATTGTAAATACAATTTCACATGACATTGAAATTGTTACTTTTTTTAAAACCCGTTACCAATATCGGTCAAAATATCCATATCGGTATATGGAATTTTTTGACCTACACAGGTGTTTGTAGTCTAAACTACTTCTTCATAATACTTAGTTAAAACTATAGCTCAGCTTATATATCAGCAATTGGCTTCCATATTTAAAGAGCTGTTGGTTATCGATATTGGTCAAACATTCCATATACCGATATGGATATTTTGACCAATATCTATAACAAATAATACAATTCTAAATACAATTTCACATGAAATTGAAATTGTTACATTTTTGATAAACTTTGGTCAAAGTTTCCATATTGGTATATGAAATTTTAGAACCCATCACTGGGTACATCTAATTATGTAAAACAATCTTTACAGTTTTTCTTAGTGGCTTTGGTGCATTTCTCACAACACTATTTACATTTGCACAACAGTTAATGCATTTCTCAAAACAATTAGTCATTTGTGCACATCATAGTAGCAGTTTCTCATTCCTTCCAGCAAATTGCAAATGCTTTTGGACATGCATCAATTGCTTTCATACAACTCTCTGCTGCTTTATAACATTATCATTTGCTTATGTCATGTCAGTCAAAATTAACTGAACTTTTGAATGCTGACTAATCATTCCATATAAAACTAACAGTCCTCGAGTCATTACATACAAAAATGTTGAACTAGTTGTCAAAATCTGTCAAGATAATTTTATTTAAAAACTGAAAATGTCTTCTAAATTGAACAATTTTATGAATGATTTACAGACCTGTGTATGTTGTAGGTTCAGTTCCAATGTGTACTGCAATAGTTTACAGTTGTGTACAGCTCAACCCAAAGGAAGTTTATGTTTGTTGTAAATAAGGGTGTATTTATTCTTTTGCACAATGCTTTGAATACATTTGAATTGTAAAAAGCAAATGCTGTAAAAATGTAAAAACATACATATTCAGTGTGTTGTACTCAGATACCTCACTAAATGCAGTGATGTCTAATTTTACTGTAGTTTTCAAATGGCTGTGCAAGTAGTATGTAGTGCTGTCTTGAGCATTTTCAGGACGTGTCACCAAAATCGGACTTTTTTGCATTGGAAAAAATGTACAGAGTAAAGTGTCATAATGAAAACATGACAAAGCCATTTGACTATCTTGTTCATAAACAATGGTGGCAGGACTTTTCATTTTGATGACACTGACACTTTCATTGACATGAATACTTGCTTTTGAGGAATGAGCTCTCCATTTTGAGCAAGTGACACACTTTTGCAGGTTATCCACTAGGTTTTGCAGTTTGCACTAATTGTTTTGAGAAATGCATTAACAGTTGTGCAAATGTAAATAGTGTTGTGAGAAATGCACCAAAGTGACTGAGAAAAACTGTAAGTTTTCAGTGTTTTAAGAGATATTTAGTGTATTCTAACCTACAGTAACCTCTGATTTTGACTGTAGGTTACTGTAGGTCAAACTGTAGGTCTAATTTTACTTTACTTTTAGACCATTTGTAGATACAAACATTTATTTTATAAGAAAAGTGTCTTGTGAATGTGTAAGATGTCTACCAGTGCTTTTCAGACTTTTGCATAATTTTTTTTCTTGCATAGACTGATTGGTGAGATTATGCATTCACAATGGTATGATATGAACTATTATAGGGGTGGTTAAATGTATACTTATAGCATCTGTTATTTAAATTAATAATATTATTTAAGATACAGATAACAGAATATGATTTATCACTATTAAAGGGCTGACCCCCCATACATCTTGTTTTAATGCCTTTCAGGGGGGGATGAAACACTAACTAGAGGGGTTAATCCCTTACAAACCACCCTGTAATTTGCACCCTTGTCCAAAGCACTCGAAACATAAGTGTGAAGTTTTTTTTTTTAACTTATTTTCAGGTGTCTGGACTTCTGATTTTTTTATTTTTTTTTTGTTTATCTTTATAAGTCCTTTATCCAAAGAACACTGAACCATCAATTACCCCTGAAGCACTTTTTGTTTGATTCTGGATTATACTATTATGTTCTGAATTGCAGAGTGTTTTTTTTTCTCAATGTAAAAAAAACACCTAATAACAAAACATAAAAGTGTTTCATAAATGTTGTTTTAGGGCCCTTTTGTCCAAACACTTTGAATACTAAACCTTAAACCCTAAAACTAAAGCTGTGGGAAGGTTCTCTGTCAGTTGTGTAGTAGATTTACATTATGAGGCGTCTCTGCTGGCTGAGACTTTAGGTAAGTAGGGGGTCTCTGGGTCGGATAAGGTTGACAAACCTTGTATTATGTGATTATACTCAAGCTCCCGCACAGCCCGAAGTCTCTTCCTCCAAAGAAAAGTAAAACCAGCAGTGCGTGAATCCCTGCACAGAACATGTAGCTCAGACCTGTCTTTGTAGGCTTGGGAATCACAGACTGACACGGCCTTGTACAATGTATTTTAACCAGTCTATTATTTATTCAGGTGGAAACTGATTCTGTCAGGGGGGCTCTGTTTAAAAAGACCCTGGAGCTGGACTATGAGATTAAGAAGCTCCGAATTAAAAACTGAAATTAGAAAGTGAGCAGTCGGAACATCAGAGGTCATGCTCTTATTTAATCAAGCAATGTTTTAGTCTGAAGGGTAATGCTTAGGGCCGTTTTCTTTCATCAGCGAGAAAATCAATAGAATGTATGATGATACTTCAAGCAGGTCTCTGAATGTGTTTTTATTTAAATTGAAATCAAACATTTTGTAACATCTCGGACTGTGGGTATAAAGGTCCCATGAAATAAACATATATTTTTTAGATGTTAGTGTAGACCAGCTAGCGAAGTCTTTAGCCTTGCTTGTTAGAGCAACCGACTCCCATACAAAGAATCGTCAGCTCAGAGCGGGTTGGATGCAGTAGGACTGGTAGCTTACACGTGGGGGCTCGTCCGGGATGGTAGTGAGGTTTAGGGGGGTTAGTGTAACTGAGGCCAGCTAGTGAAGTATTATGCAGGTAAACCTCACTCCTCTGACCTCAAAAGGTGCTCTAGTGACAGGCGTTAGAGGCTATGGTCTTTAGCCTCCTTGTTGGAGCAACCTAATCCCATACAAAGAATCACTGGTTCGATCCCATCTCAGAGTGGGTTGGTAAGGTAGGACCGGTGGGTTACATTAGTCTCAATATGTTAGTCTGAAGATTATTTATAACTAGAGTGCTCCAAAACAGTGACAAAAACTGATATTAACATCCAAAGCTTCCAGCATACTGTGGTGTGAACTATAGTGAACTATACTTTCGTTTTTACTACAGCAAACTGTATATAGTGTAAAATGTTGAAAAATACAGAGATGGGTAATTAGTTTATTTTACTATAATTTATGTGTTACCATAGCAACCAAAGAATTAACACAACAAATTACTTCAAGTACTTTAGCATGGTTCAAAAACACTACAGTATATATTATAAATTAGTATATCTTTTCTGATAGCAACATACTGTGATTATTAATCTCTCAGCAATATTTGTTATACAGAATGAAATAAGTTTAATAACCATGACACCAATTTCCACTATTTGTTCCTGAATAGCGTTACACTAGCAACACCAAGGCCAAAGATTTACATGAAAGAAAAAAATAAATGCATATACTTTAAATCCAGTGAATATCACTTTGGGCATAAATGCATATGGCAGTGGCAAGGCCAGAAATGTTAAAGTGAACAGACCTTGGTGAAACAGACTATGCCTAAGTGTCTACATGAGATAAAAATAGGAATGAATAATTAAACAGCATTATAATTTTGTATCATCTGAAAGAGAAAAATGTTAAAAATATGAATAAACTGTATCAATGTAATTGTATTTAAAATTTGGTGTGGTTAAGCGTCATACTGCTTGTGTCATATATTTTTGAAACAATCTCAAAAAGGATAGCATACTCATTTAGCTTGTCATGTAAAAAAAAAACAAAAACATTGGAATCATTTAACCCTTCTGTGGTTTACCTAGCTGATGGGTCAAAATTGACCCAAAGGCAGTTGTTGTTTCTGGTTACTTCTGCCAGGACAACCAAAGGAAACCTGCATGAACACTGGAAGAACATGCAAACTCCACACAGAAATGCCACCTGGCCCAGCCATTATTTGAAACATTGAGTTGTTATTTGTTCACATATGTCAGTACAATTCGCAAATTAATTGTTCAGTGCAATTCGTGAGCCAGCTTAGGAGATTAACTGAAAAAAAAATCAGCTTGTTCATATATTAAACACCAACACTTACTGCCCACCACTGGACATAGCTTAATAAATGGTTACCGGCATTAACGAGGGGTTAAACAGATATAATCATTATAGTGATAAAATATTACACACATTTGTGAAAAAGCAGTCATAATTACTCGAAAAAAACAACAAATTTATATATATATAATTTTTGGGTGAACTATACCTTTAAATTTCTCCTGATTATCAATGCAGTAATTGCTTTTTCCTGTCATTCCAACTTAACATCCTGTGTCAGCTCAAATCAAGTTCCAGCTCATGAACCTAACGGAGGCCATTCCTGAATTGTGTCCAAGCCTGTCAAAGGAGGTGAAATGTCATGCATAAGGTCAGCACTGATGTGATGAAGGCAAAGGTCAACACAAGCAGGATTCTTGGAAACTGGGTCGACTGGCTCATAGTCAAAAACCACAAATCCCAACACCACACGCATACACAAGCATGCATGCATTAAATGCTCTATTAAGAGATAATCAGCATTTATAAATCCCAAATCCACTCTCAGAATGCTCAGCACATTGGCTATTATTGTGTTAATGAGAACACCTCTGAGCTGCCCAGAATAACCGATTATCAAATGCATCCATCCAGCCGGCATTACATCAGACATCTGTAGATTATAGCCCTCTAATCTTTATGAAAAAATTTCAAAAAAGGGCAGAGCCATGGCAAGAAAAATTACATTTATCTGTTCTCATCTTCCAGAATCTCAGTAACTGGCGGGTGTTGAAACAGCTACAGTCCAGTATAGTTTTATGCTCTGTTTTAGTCACTTACTGTATTTGAGAAGTGTATTTCAAATGGAAGAATAACTGAGCTGTCTTTACTCTTTATTAACAGACACCAACCAAGCAAACCAACCAAGCAAACAACAAAGCAAACCAATCCAAAACCAAATCAAACAAGCAAACCAGACCAAACCAAATCAATCCAATCAACTAACCAACTAACCAACCAACCAAACCAAACCAACCAAACAAACAAACAAACAAACAAACAAACAAACAAACAAACAAACAAATCAACCAACCAATCAACTAACTAACTAACCAACCAAACTAAACCAAACCAAATGAACCAACCAAACAAAAAAATCAACCGACCAACCGACCCATCAACGAACCAACCAAACCAAGCAAACTGAACCAACCAACCAAACCGACCAAACCAAACCAAACCAAAACGAACCAACCTATTTCATCAATCAAACCAACGAATCAAGCCAAACCAATCAAATCAAACCAAACCAACCCACACAGCCAACCAACCAACCAACAAACCAACCAACCAATCAATCAATCAATCAGACCAACCAATTAACCAACCAATTAAACAACCAACCAAACCCAACCAACCAAGCCAAGACCAACCAACCAACCAACCAACCTAATCAATCAATCAATCAATCAATCAATCAATCAATCAATCAATCAAT
>CAIGQZ010032474.1:623699-636386 GCA_903798205.1 Danio tinwini
TGTTGTTGTAGTGGTATCGGAAGTAGTAGATGTTGTTGATGTAGATGTTGTAGTAGTAGTGATTTCTGTAGTAGTACCAGTAGTAGTAGGAGACGTTGTTGTTGTAGTATCAGTTGTAGTAAAGGTTGTAGTAGTATCAGTATTGGTAGACGTAGTTGTTGTTATGGCTGTAGTAGCAACAGCAATAGCAGTTGTGATATTAGTAACTTTCTGTAGTAGCAGTTGGTGTAGTACTTGTGATTATTATTATTGTTGTTGTCAGTTATTACTGTTGTCCTTTCTCTTTACTGTCATCATTACTATCATACATTACTAGCATTGTCACTCTCTACCACTGACTGGTTTCTTTCTATTTGTTTATTTATATCTATGACACTTATTGACTGTTATTGACCCTTATGTATGTACTCTGACCTGACCATGTTACCTTTACACGCACACACGCACGCACGCACGCACGCACGCACGCACACACACATATTCAATTTAGTTCAATTCATCTTTATTTGTATAGCGCTTATACAATGTAGATTGTGTCAAAGCAGCTTCACATGGAAGTACACGCACATATATACACGCACCTTGCCAGTACCTGACTGTATTGTTGTTGTTTTTGTTTTTCGTTGTTGTTTTTGTTTTATTTTCTCTGTTTTTGTATGATCCCAATTTGTGTACCTTTTTGCATATTCTAATTAAAAAAAGAACAATAGATAGAACAACAGAACGTTAGATAGAACGATAGGTAGAACAATAGATAGAACAACAGAAAGAATTATAGTACAATAAAAAGATAGATAGAATGATAGATAACAAAATAAAATGATAAATAGAACGATAGAACAACAGATAGAACAATAGATAGAATGATAGAACAATAGAATGGTAGAATGATAGAAAGAACGATAGAAAGGACGATAGATAGAACAATAAATAGAATGATAGATAGATAGAATGATAGAACAATAGAAAGACAGAATGATAGAACAATGGATAGAACAATAGATATAACAATAAATAGAACAACAGAGCAATAGATAGAACAATATAGAACAATAGAACATCAGATAGATAGAACAATAAAATGAGATAGAACGATAGCATGATAGATAGAACAATAGCATAATAGATAGAATGATAGAAAGATAGCTAGAACCATAAAACAATAGATAGAACAATAGAACGATAGAATAATAAAATAATAGAATGATAGATAAGACGATAAATAAAATGATAAAACCATATATAGAATGATAGGTAGAATGATAGACATAATTATAGATAGAATGATAGAACAATAGAATGATAAATAGAAAGATAAACCAATAGATAGAACGATAGATAGAATGATAGATAGAACAATAGATGGAACGATAGAACAATATAGGTAGAACAATAAAATAATAGATAGAACGATATATAGAACAATATAATGATAGATAGTCAGATAGAATGATAGACAGAATGATAGATAGAACAAAAGAATGATAGAACGATAGACAGAATGATAAAACGATAGATAGAACGATAGATAAAACAATAGTTAGAACGATAGAACAATAGATAGAACTATAGAACAATAGAATGTTAGATAAAACAATAGAAGGATATATAGAACAATAGATAGAATGATAGATTGAATGATAGAATGATAGATAGAACAATAGATAGAACGACAGACGGACGGACGGATAGAAAGATAGATAGATAGATACAAGAGAGGGCAAATTCTTCAGCAGGATAGCACTCCTTATGCTTCAGCCTCTACATCAAAGTTCCTGAAAGCAAAGAAGGTCAAGGTGCTCCAGGATTGGCCAGCCCAGTCACCAGACATAAACATTATTGAGCATGTCTGTGCTAAGATGGAGGAGGAGGCATTGAAGATGAATCCAAAGAATCTTGATGAACTCTGGGAGTCCTGCAACGCTTTCTTTGACATTCCAGATTACTTTATTAATAAGTTGTTTGAGTCATTGAGGAGATGTATGGATGCAGTCCTCCAAGCTCATGTGAGTCATACACAGCATTCATTCTTTTTCCACGGCACCATGACTTTATATTCTATACTGTGCATTATTTGTTAAGTTACAAGACTTTTGTCTAAGCAAGGTCAGACCTTACTGTCCTAATTAAATAATTAAAAATCAAGACATGATCATATTTAATTCAGGTAAATGAACTTCTGATATCAAATGATTAACTAGTTATTATTTGTTGCTACTAAACTTTGGATAAGGGACAAGACTTTTGTCAGGCAGTGTACATACTCATATACAGGCAACCAGGAGATTCAAAATAAACATAACTGCTACACACATTTGCAGTAATTCAATAGCATAACACTATATTAAGGTGCCATTTTACACATTTAATTTACATACACTGGTGATTACATTAATTATGTATAAATAAAAATAAATTAACCCTAACCATATAGTAAGCATATGCAATTAATTAATATTACTCAGTAGATAATGAATGTTTACACTGTAACAAGGTCACCTTAAAATTAAGTGTAAGATTCATAAAGCCCTTTCATATTATTTCTGACTAGCGGTGCAAAAAAAGGGTAAAGAAATAAAGAAATCACACCAAGATGAAAAACTGATCCCTATAGCTGCATAAGGTTATGTGTCAATGTCAAGGGCATTTCATGACATTCAGAAGGGGGAAAAAAGGCATTTAACACCGCAATAGCCAGAACTTTTCTCTGTTCTCAGATCAATACATGCTAGCTCTTTCATTTTCTATCTCTATTTGATTCACAATGTGAACACTCTACATTCTTACAGGGTATAAATGAGAGTTTACAGCCACAATGGCAAGCAGAACTCTTCAAAGTTTGCTACCCTAAATTTAGGCCTAATAACTGTCCAGTTTCAAAATTGATTTCACTTGTGAACATCATTTAGACACATCAGAGGACATTTTTCTTGGCAGGGAAAGAAAGAGCCAGCGAGCTCTACTGGCTGAGAAGATTTTAATGGCTTCTTTATTTGGTGCCTGAAAGCTTACAAAATTGATTTACAGATGCCTCCATACAAATTATAAAGAGAAGCTGTTTTTTTCCCCCTTCCAAAATAGAACTAATACAATAATTAATGTCTTTTTATATTTATAGATTATATTTTTACTTGTGTACACACATAGGGTATTTGATTTCTAAATATTTTACTTAATAGCAAATGCATATCATACCAAACTAATAAGTAATAATGACTATTATTGTCATTATTAATGCTTTAATGTCACTCTTGAACTTGAGTTTTTTTTCTTATTTTAATCAATCAACCAATCAATAAAGCAATGAATTACAGCAAACATTTTAAATAGTAAATTGAACTAAATTATTAAACTAACAAAATATAATAACAGAAAGAACCTGCAAACTTTTTATAAATAAATTAAATATAAATAAAAACAGTAGGTAATGCTGTCGCCTCATAGCAAGAAGGTCACTGGGTCGAGCCTCGGCTGGGTCAGTTGGCGTTACTGTGTGGAGTTTGCATGTTCTCCCTGCGTTCGCGTGGGTTTCTTCCAGGTGCTCCGGTTTCCCCCACAGTCCAAAGACATGCAGTACAGGTGAATTGGGTAGGCTAAATTTTCCGTAGTGTATGAGTGTGAATGAGCCTGTGTGGATGCTTCCCAGAGATGGATTGCGGCTGGAAGGGCATCCGCTACGTAAAATCGTGCTGGATAAGTTGTCGGTTCATTTCGCTGTGGCGACCCCGATTAATAAAGTGACTAAGCCGAAAAGAAAATGAATGATTGAATGAATAAAATGTGTGATTTATAATTTTGATAGTAAATTAAAAATTAACACATTAAATAAAAAAATATATATTACAGAAAAAAAATAAATAAATATATATATTAAAAACTGCTTTTTAACTTATTTAAGGTTTACAAAATCCAATTATAACCACTAATTTGGTAAACAAAGCAAGTCTCTTATATAAGAGATCTACTAAAAGACAAAACATATTTCTTTAGAAGCTGTTACTTCACAAATTCTCCATAAATCATATAAACACATGCATGGTATTCAATAATATCACTGAAATTAACGTAAAACTGAATAAACATTTACTAAAGAAGCCTACTTATTGGACTTGATAGATAGTTGGACAGACAGACAGACAGACAGACAGACAGACAGACAGACAGACAGATACAGGAGGGGGCAGGATAGTGATCCTTCTCGTACTTCAGTCTCCATATCAAAGTTCCTGAAAGCCAAGAAGGTCAAAGTTCAAGGTGCTCCAGAACCGGCCAGTCCAGTCACCAGAATGAACATTATTGAGCATGTCTGGGGTAAGATGAAGGAGGAGGCACTGAAGATGAATCCAAAGAATCTTGATGAACTCTGGGAGTCCTGCAAGAACGCTTCCTTTTCCATTCCATTTCACTTTATTAATAAGTTATTTGAGTCACTGTAGAGATGTATTCAATAATATCACTGGAATTAATGTAAAAATTGATAAATATTTACTAAAGAAGCCTACTTGTTAGACTAAATGCAGCGTTGGGCTAAATGATATGCGGAAATCAGCGTGTGCAGTTTCTGTGGGCCTATAACTTCAATAAAATATGACAAATTAATTAGAATCATTTGTAAAAACATAAAATATATACACAAATTCAAAACCACAAACGACTAAAATATGCAAATACAAAACTCGACTCCAGCCAACAATAACTTTACTTTTCAGGAACACTCCTACTCGTTAAATGAAATGTAAATAACAATGCATCATCATAATTTACATTCTGTGACATGCTTTCATTCGCAATGAGACACACGTTGGCAGCTGGGAGCATCCAGCAGCTCAAATCAAATCCCAACACAATGTAGGACTCAAAAAATAGAAATAATTTATCTCCAGCAGCTTTTTTTTCAAAGAGAGAGAAAAAAAACGCCTCTAGAGATCAATAGTTCTCCATGACAAGATAAAGAAATGGGGAGCTTCTATTCCAGTCTCTAACAGTGTGTGCATTAGCGCATCTGAATATATGTATGTTACAGTGTAATTATTCATGCATCAAGCTGCTAACACTGATGCACCGTATACAATGTCAGGAGTGTGTGTCTTTGCGTATGAAAATGTCTCTCGAGGCGTAATTTGTTTTCTCGTTCATCCATAGAGGTTAAATCCCGGCCATATGGGCTGCGGTTATACATACATCAACAACTGGAGGCGTTCGGCAGGTGTGTCGCACTTACACTGTCATTATTACACATATGCCATTATTCAACAATTCAATATTTTAGGGATAAAGTACATCCAGGTGGTTGTTATCACAAAATAAAGACAGATAGGCTTATAGGCAAGTTTATAGCATGAAAGAGGCTTTTTTCTGCAAAAACAACCATCCTGGATGTACTTTATGCCCGCTTATTACATGGCTACTTGTCACAAAATATTAAAAAAAATGAAAAACAAAACATTGTTCTGAGCCTTAACAGTACATTAATTATTTAAAAGCAAAGCTGACAGAAATGAAAACGGCTGATAGACTATATACTAACCTGCACATTATTCACAAGACATCACCAAACAGTCAAAAACAGTTAAAAACTGCAACATGACAGCAATGCAGATACATATGAATGTAGATATATGTATATGGATTTGAACATATTCACTAGGCTGTATTATTAGCCTAGTGTTAGGGGAGCGCAGGGCACAAAGTAACGCGGGGTTAAATGTAACACAGAGTTTTAAGGTATTTGCTCAGTGTTAACCATGGCATGCTTACGAGATTTTAACCACAGTGTCAGCAGACGTCTTCCTGCTAATTATTAAAATTTTCGGTGAAAATTTGGAAGAGAAACACAGGAGAAACCATTTTTGCAGCATAAAAGTATTTTTTTTATTACAGTCGATATTTTTTTTTTATAAAAAATTAAATTAAATAAAAAATTGGTGAAAGTATGTACGTAAAATTGTATACTGTTGTGATCACCATCTTCTAGGCTAAAATATGAAACCATTTTGAAAGATGTATAAAACACACAGTGACTGCTAGCCAGTTTTGAGGAAAACATGACACAGCGGGGTTAGTTGTATTAGGGTGTTACAATTAGGCCACACACTGTTGGACACCAATTAAACTAACAAAATATTGTTTTGAATGTTGAGTGTAATGTTGAAAACTTTTTAAATAAAAATGTTTTTAATAGAAAATATTGTTTTAATAAAAAATATATATTTTATTGCTAATAATGTAAATAAATGCATTGTATAATAATGAATAAATGAATAATAGATTCAAGTGTGTTTATCCAATAAACAAAACAAAAATTATAAACATACTGTGCTGTGTAGAATAAAAAAGAAATGAGCCAACTACTGAGGAAATATAGCTATTATTTAAAGTAAACTGAATCTAAATTAATTGTGTGAAATCTGCCTTTATAAGCATGTATTACAACTAACCCCCTGTCTGTTACAATTTGCCCCGCAGGGGGAGTAAAAAGTAGCATTTATACTCCTGGCACTTTTGGCAATACTGCACAGAAACCATAATTCCGGCGATCATAATTCCAGTGCTCATTTGTAGGAGAGGCTTGTGTGTTGTTGGTAAAAAATATATAGTTTGTCTAACCCTATTAATTTATTCATTATTTGACCAAAACAAAAAGTGTTACTTTGTGCCCCGCTCTCCCCTATAGCCAGGGCTTAATTTGTGGCGGAACACGCCGGATCCGGCACATCTAAAATCTGATAGCCTACCGCACCTCATTTTAAGATCCCCCTTCTCAACGGCCCTCCTCCGCCGTCCGCTGTTCACTTTCACTGCCTTCCTCCACTCCGAGTCCCCAACTCTTCACTTTCGTCCGCGACACCCCCGCCCCGCTCTCCGACATCCACCGCACCAACCCCCCTTCCCCACCCGCTCTTAACCTAATTTGCTCGACACCTCTTCATCCTCGGGTAACTTCAGATTCGTTATCGCGATCTGTTCCAGGACCTCACAATTCACAAATTAAGCACTGGTTGTAGCATATGTAATTAGCGGTTGTTAATATCAGACTGTCTAATCAAACTCGAGTAGACAGCCGTGCAATAAATCGTGATAATCTCAACAGTATGCTGAGAATATTTTAAAAACAT
The DNA here is from genome assembly GCA_903798205.1 of Danio tinwini. Taxonomy (NCBI): domain Eukaryota; kingdom Metazoa; phylum Chordata; class Actinopteri; order Cypriniformes; family Danionidae; genus Danio; species Danio tinwini. The sequence continues at coordinate 630,815 of CAIGQZ010032474.1, forward strand.
TTATCTTATAAACGTGATTTGGGGTTATTATGTTAAGGATCGGATTTCTCTTTAAAAGATGCTGGTTTTGTTATAAACTATTCTATTATTATGTAAAATAATATAATGTAAAATATAAAGTGAATATTCTAAAAAATATTCTAGTCTAAAAAATCGAAAAACAAAAATGGTTAGTCTAATGTGCTCCAACATTTTCGCATAAAATGTTTGTATACATGCATTTTCTGTACTAAAAGTGAATTGAATAACTTAAATTATAACTAAAATTTAAAAAATATATACATGTAATATATTTGTATGAAAATTTATAATTATGTGCCCTTTTCTCCTATTTTTTATTATTTTCTTTTCTTTTATTGTTATTTTGTCATTTAATCCTTTTTACGAAATGTAAAGTGATTTTGTAAAATGAAACTACATGCTGGTCCTTGTTAATAAAGAAAACAAACAAATAAATAAATAAAATTATGATAATAAATAATAATGAGCATGCACCGTATTGATATTGTTGTCATTTTAAAATACAGTGAGTAATTATTTATTATTTAATCTTTTAGGATGTCTTCTAAAGAAGATGCAGATTGTTGTATTGACAGTGGAAAAGCACCGAATGCTTGAAGACATATAAGCAATTTATTTTTCATACATTAACATTTTCACATTTTAATCTGGTATACAAAATTGGAAATTTTGACTATTTACAGGGTTTTTGTCCATAAACTCTATACAGCAATGGTTCTCAATTCTGGTTCTCTGGCCACCCGTCCTGCACATTTTGTATGTCTCTCTTATTTGACACACAAGGATCAGTTTATGAGATCCATGAGATCTCTCAACAAGCTAATGATCTGAATCAGGTGTGTTAAGTAAGGAAGACATACAAGACACACAGGGCGGGTGGGGGGTGGGTATGGGGGGTGTTGTCTGGACTGGAATTGAAAACCACTGCTATACAGTAAGGGATTTGTTAACGTCAGTTAAATCAATGTAATGACAACTACAACTAGAGTGTATTAATCTTAGCTGATGTTAATTTCTAAGTGAATGCCCAATAAAGTATTAAAAACAAAAGGCATAATCATTATATTAATGATTACTTTTTCTCACTGTTGATTTTAACCCATTAACTACTAATAAAAATTTATCGTAAAGTGTTACATACTTTATCATCATCCTTTTGCAGTTTGATTTGTTTAAAACATTTGTTTACTCTGAACATGTACATGAGCAATATCACATGAGTAGCAGTGCGATATGGCTGTATATTGGCACTGATAAGAGGCTTGCGTTAGTGTCCCACCAGTTACCATATACAGCCATATCGCACTGCTACTCATGTGATATTGTGTTTATACAACAGTTCAACAGCATAAACATGTATATAAAAAGGAAATCGAATACGGAAAGTCTCAAAATACTTTTGTATTCTCTAGTCTAGCGTAATGTCTAAAGTGAGGACAAAACGTGATTTTGCTGACATTTTATGATTATAAGGCTGAACAGCATGAAATGCCATCAGTCTACAGAAATTTCCCAGTATTTCTCTGTTGCACTCTTGAGATCACAATATTTAACCCCGAAAAAATCAAAGCAAGGCAAACACTATAAGATTACTGTTGTGTTTGCGATAAGAATATATGCTGAACACATACGGGCATTTCTTCTTTCTTTCTTTTTACTGGACTAGTCTGCAGTAACGAAAACAGAAGACACATGAGAAACAAACAGACGGTTAACTGAAAAGTAACTCAGGGTTACACAAAGAGTGGCCAACACAAAATACACACTTTCCTGATATGCAAGTCCCATCTCACACTCAACACACTACAATTACTATGGTATAAATACAGCACTACAACACACAAAAGAGAGAGATCAACTTAGAAAGTCACTTGCCACGTTTATAATGATTTGATCAGCTAGTTTTTAAACTGAGTTTTTCCCTTCTAAGGGCTTATTATGTGATCTCTGTCGCCATCGTGCGGATAAACAACGTCAACCGTCTTTGAAATTATAAATAATTAAACTAGGCACTTTCCTTATAAATAAACTGCACAGTTGCAATCTAAACAATTACATTCTTGCCTAAAAGCCTCAAACGTGCATTATGTTGTCCAACAGCGCAATATTTGTCAAACTGTAGTCCTTTGCTTGCCACTCGTGTGGGTGGAGTAATACACAAGAGTGAAGAGGCTGTATGAGTTCAGATATTGCAGAATATAGCACAGCTGTCAGCCAATCAGATTCGAGAACCTGACAGAACTGTTGTATAAACATAAATATATTTAAAAAAGTAACCTTTTCCACAGCACATCATGATAATACCGTATAACGTGATAAAAGCTTTAGCAATCAATCGCAACAAGAAAAATACAGACATAAAGTCTAGTCATCATTAAATAAACCTCGCCAAATGAAAAACTAAAGGCAGACAACAGACCTTGCTCTGTTTTGCTCCAGAGATGGACAGTGATTGGCTAAGAGAAGGGATTGGTGCAAATCTTCACATATCACATCAATATAAAGCTTCTTTCACACACTCACCTTGATACTGTGCATTGAGTTTGAAGGGTGACAGAATAAATGGCTGTTATTTTTCTCAAACTTGTCCATTTCAAGACCAAGCTGTCAGAGGTTTCTCTTGTATATGCAATCATGTCCATTATTTAGCTCTGAACATGCAACGGTGGGCAATAGGAAAGAAGGAATGAATAGTGATCATGTTTTTGTGACCGACAAAAGGATGTGAGAAATATGAAAGTCTTTCAAAATGTTGTTCATTTGGCATCATCTTATGACATGTATAACTACTGGTGTCATTTTCACATCTTGAGTGCATTAGTGTGTGTCCACTTTTTTCAGTTCTGGGAGTGTTTTTCTGTCACTTTCCTTATAAGTTTTATTAAAGGGATAATCCACCCAAAAATGAAAATCATTTGCTCACCCTTGACTTTTTGTTTTATTTATTTATTTATTTATTTATTTTTTGCTGTTTTGGGGGGTTGAACACAAAATAAGATATTTAGAAGAATGTTTGAAACCTGTGACCATTGAGTCCCATAGTAATTTTTTCCCCTACACTCTCAGAAATAAAGGTACGCGAGTTGTGACTGGGGTGGTAGCTTTTCAAGAGGTACAAACTTGTACCTAAAAGGTCCATATTAATACCTCAAGGGTACATATTAGTACCTAAAAAGTACAAAAGTGTTCCTCTTAAAATTTGTAGGTACTAATATATACTTCTGAGGTACCAATATGGACCCTTCAAGTACAAATGTGTACCTTTTGTAAAGGTACCACCCCAGTGACAGCTTGCGTACCTTTATTTCTGAGATTGTACTATGGATGTCAGGTTTCCAACATTCTTATATACATATATTCTTATATATTCTTATATACTCAGTGGTTAACACTGTCGCCACACAGCAAGAAGGTCACTGATTCAAGTCCTGGCTGGGTCAGTTGGCATTTCTGTGTGGAGTTTGCATGCTCTCCCTGTATTTGTTTGGGGTTACCTCCAGTTTCCCCCACAGCCCAAAGACATGCGCTACAGATGAACTGGGTAAACTAAATTGGCTGTAGTATATGAGTGTGTGTGAAAGTGAGACTGTATGGGTGTTTCCCAGTACTGGGTTGCGGCTGGAAGGGCATCCACTGCGTAAAACATATGCTGGAATTGTTAGTGGTTCATTAGTTGGTGGCAACCCCTGATAAATAAGGGACTAAGCTGAAGGAAAATGAATACATGAATAAATGAACATATAACATTCTTATAATCTAACATATCTTTCTTTTTTAATCAAACTAGCTTGGAACAAGTCAAGGACACGTAACTGGTGACAGAATTTTTTATTTTTGGGTGAACTATCCCTTTAAATTGTCTGGCTTATAAGTAAGGCCAGACAGAATCTGTGGAATTTTTTTGCTATTTCTGCTCATAATTAAAAAAAAAAATCTGCAGATGATGGATATGCAAAATGATTTTGGGAGTATCATAACTAAAAGCTTAATATATGAAATAAAAAATAATACTTTTTTTACTTTTATTTAATGCAAATGCAATAAGATCAGCTTCATTGATAAACAAAGCAAGTGTCTGCCATTTGAAGATTACATTCTTTTATTTGACAGTGTAATATAGTGTAAGGCACAATGTTGTACAGTTGTCTTACAGTATTTGTCTAATTTTTATAAATCTTTGCTTTAAATAAAAGCTTGTAACATTGTGATTCACCTCATGGTTGATTTGGTTCATGTCTTGGATCTAATAAGTAGGCCCACATTGAATCTACAAGTGGAGAAATCTGCAGGTTCCGCGGATTTTTGGCCATCGATTGAGTATATGTCTTTACTTGGGTAAATGTTTGTACATTTTTTTGTAATCAGTTTTTAAAATTTATTTCAGTAATATTATTGACAAATATGAAAATGTTCATATGATTTATTTACAATAGAGTTTGTAAAGTCATATTTTCTGGCACAATTAAATTACAAAACTTAAAAACAAACAAAAAAAGTGTAAAACTATCTGTTTAAGGTAATTGGATATATACTTTTGTAGTTTTAATGGGCTATATGTACAACTAGTGTTTTCAGCCAATGATAAACTTGCGGTGAAAGCTTAATGTGACTTTTCAATTTCATAAGATTCCTTTTACTGCATCAATGTTGTAATGTAATTACAATACATTCTTTAAATAGACTTAAGCATCCATTTAGTTGTTCAAGCATAAAATGAGATGAAAGACTGTGTAACTGCTAGAGCCCTCATCAGCAGGCGAGCACAGAAACCCCATTGAAAATGCTGAGGTAAAATACATGTGCATATTTTAAAGACATGGCATGGAAATTTTTTATTTAATGCAGTGCTTCTTGTCCAGTCTGAGATCCACTTTATATCATATATCTATCAGGCAGTGAAGATCATTGATTTTTAAATAAATCAGACCTTAAACGTGACCGGAAGCGATGAGGCAGGTTGGCTGAAATGAAAAGTTTGTGTGCATATACCCCTTTTCAGGTGAACCGGAAGTTGCTGAGACTTTTAATCTTAGTATGTTGATGTACTTCTAACTGAAATTAAATATTGAGTAAATATTGAGTAAATCATTCCTCCGTAGCAAACTAACAGTAAGAGGAGCATGGTTAAGAATATTGTGGTGGAGGCTGTAAAACTGACCTCAACAGAGAAGGACTGCCACTCCAAATTTGATTACACTCAGACTTTGAGTGTATTTAGACTGGTTTACATCATAGCTGGTGCTATGGTGCTTAGCTGGTGCTAAGTTGCTCTGCATTTCACTGCTTTTAGAGTTTGATAAGTAAGTTTGACCAATTAAAGATTTTACATCTGAATTAAAACTTTAAATCTAGAGGATTACAGTAACGTAGAGCAAACTGTATATTTGTATATTGTCCTCAAAATGCAGAATTGTTAAAACATTATATTTTTTATTAAAAAAAGATCTCTCGCTCTCTCTCTCTCTCTCTCTCTCTCTCTCTCTCTCTCTTTCAATATGCAGTTTTTATTATTATTATTATTATTATTATTATTATTATTATTATTATTATT
>CAIGQZ010032474.1:638776-654696 GCA_903798205.1 Danio tinwini
TATAGTTGGTGCTAAACTAATTTATTGGACGGAAATTGTGTGCTCAATTAAATTAAGTTCATCCGATTAGTTTTTTTTTTTTGATGAATCAATAAACTTTAACAAGCCCCCCCCAAAAAAATCACCTCTTAATTTACTGCTTATTGATAGTTATTAGTAAGAGTTGGTACTTAAACTAAAGTGTTACCTTATACTTAAATTGATTATTATAACTATTTTATATAGTTTACATATTTGAAATATATAAAGGCTTTGTTTATGTATATGCTAGTTTGACTATTTAGTGAGACAATTGTACCTTAATATAAAATTAAATTCCATATAGCCTAATTTGTCATGCCCAACTGAGTCTGGTTTTTCTCAAAGTTTTTTTTTCCTTCACTTTCGTCAATTGGTGAAGTTTTGTTCCTCGCCACTGTTGCCACTGGCTTGCTTGGTTTGGGATTTATGAAGCTGCGCACCAAATGGATTTGCTCTTCAGCGTTTGGACTTTCAGCAGTGAAAATTAAACCACACTGAACTGAACTAAACTGAACTTCAACTCTGAAATCTGGACTGACACAGTTCCAATTTACTAGAACTTCTATATTAAGCTGCTTTGACATCTACATTGTAAAAGCCCTACAGTAATAAAGATAAATAATTTAAATTGAATAAATTAAATGTATTTTATTTATTATTAAAATATAATTATAATAACTTAATAATAACTAAATTAAATAGGAATCTAATTTAATTGTAAATTAATTTTATGTCAGAACACCACACACGGCCCATATGATTAGTTTTAATACAAACTTAAACCAAGTTATGTGAACAATGGCATCCTATAAACAATCTGTGCAAACAAATCCAAAATTAAAAGACTTATTAAAAAGCTTACGATAACCTCAAAGGGAATAAAAGCACAGTTAAATAAAAATGCACTCCCACAGTTCATCTCAGACAAACAGAGCAATATAGACAAAAGCTCGACTTAATTCAGTAACTTACTAAAACAGAACTATTAAAAAGTATTCAAATGTCCTGTGGTTGTTTCAAAGGCAAATCCATGATAAGAATACCCTGTCCAGAACACAAGACAAACGAAACTCCAAAGAAAAATCCACAGCATATCCTGTGAATGCGTTTATGCAAACTCTTCATGCAGGGTTCACTATGTGACATTTATTCAGTGTGAAACAGGCCTGCGAGGCTGCTAATGACTGCTAAAACAATGCTGATTGATAACTTAATGCCTCGCCAGCACTAACCTCTAAAAGCTTCTTGAAAAGGCAGTCAGTTCAGTTTTTTTTAGGAAAGTGGGCAGGAATTGAGGAGATTTCAGGAACAGATGTTGAAGCTGCTGACTGCTTGAGAAATGAAGGGAGCTGCGTTATTAGAAAGTGCTTACAGATGATAATGTCAAAACCCTGATCGATGACTTCTCTTATAGAAACAACCAAACCTCAAACAGGCTCCATCTCTTGCAAGCAAACAGTTTTATTAGGAATCAGTCTAATCACGTATGAATCATTTTCTAGAATTGTATTTTAAGCCTTTTCCTTGTACTGAGGAGGACATGAAACAAATGTACAGTAAACTGAGTGCATTGTTTATGTAAAATATTACAAAACGTGATAAGAAACATGCGATTGTGCTATTAATCATTGTTTAGATTGTTGTTAAAATGTTTAAACCACTACATTTTCATCCTACATTTTGTGTTTTAGCTCACACAATCACACGGCAATCCGTAACTTTTGATTTAGTGGCTAATTCGTATGAATACGTACAACCTCATTCAATTTAATACAGTTTGCTCATCTTTCAATGATGCTTGGACTTAGAGATGGGGTTTGGTGCCACACCTCCTTTTTTAAAATCATACATTTTCGTACAACTGAACTTGTACGACTGAATTACCCAATAAACTGACAAAATGTAAAATAATTACATTTCCTCGTGAGATCAGGCTGTCACAAACCAAGCAAACCAAAACCACATATCATATCTAAAACAGGAATTCATTCATTAATTTTCTTTCAGTTTAGTCCCTTTATTTATTAGGGGTCGCCACAGTAGAATGAACCGCCAACTTATCCAGCATATGTTTTTCACAGCAGATGCCCTTCTGCTGCAACCCAGCACTGGGAAACTTTGTTTACCCAATTCACCTATAGCGCATGACTGTGCGGGAAACTGGACCACCCAGAGGAAACCCACGCAAACACGGGGAGAACATGCAAACTTCACACAGAAATGCCAGCTGGGTCTTGAACCAGCGACCTTCTTGCTTTATTGCTTTGAAGCGACAGTGCTAACCACTGAGCCACCGTGCCACCAGGATCCAGAAAGTATTCATAGCGCTTTAAGTTTTTCCACATTTTTTTATGTAACAGCCTTATTCCAAAATGGATTAAATTCATTTATTTCCTCAACATTCTACACACAATACCCCATAATGACAATGTGAAAAAAGAGTTTTTGAAATTGTTGCAAATTTATTAAAAATAAAAAACGTGAAAAATTAGTATTCACAGCCTTTGCCGTGAAGCTCTAAATTGAGCTCACGTACATTCTATTTCCACTGATCATTCTTGAGATGTTTTAGCAGCTTAATTTGAGTCCACCTGTGGTAAATTCAGTTGATTGGACATGTTTTGAAAAGGCATACACCTGTCTATATAAGGTCCCAGGGTTGACAGTGCATGTCAAAGCACAAACCAAGCATGACGACAAAGGAATTTTCTGTAGACTTCTGAGACAGGATTGTCTCGAGGCACAAGGCTAGGGAAGGTTGCAGAAAACTTTCTGCTGCTCTGAAAGTTTCATTGAGCAAAGTGGCCTCCATCATCCGTAACTGGAAGATGTTTGGAACCACCAGGACTTTTGCTAGAGCTGACCAGCCATCTAAGCTGAGTGAGTTGAGGGGAGAAGGGCCTTAGTCAGGGAGGTGATCAATAACCCGATGGTCACTTTGTCATTTATGCAGCAATCCACCAATCAGGCCAGTATGGTAGAGTGGCCAGACGGAAGCCACTCCCCTCCTGGAATTTGCTAAAAGGCATCTGAAGGACTCTCAGACCATAAGACACTAAATTCTCTGGTCTGATGAGACTAAAATTGAACTCTTTGGAGTGAATACCAGGAGTTACGTTTGGAGAAAACCAGGCACCGCTCCATCACAGGGCTAATACCATCCATACAGTGAAGCATGGTGGTGGCAGCATCATGCTGTGGGGATGTTTTTCAGCAGCAGGAACTGGTAGACTAGTCAGGATAAAGGGAAAGATGAATGCAGCAATGTACAGAGACATCCTGAATGAAAACCTGCTTCAGAGTGCTCTTGACCTCAGACTAGGGCGACGATTCATCTTCCAGCAGGACAATGACCCAAAGCACACCGTCAAAATATCAATGGAGTGGCTTCACAACAACTCGGTAAATGTCTTTGTGTGGTTAACTTTTGAAGAATGATGAAAATTTTTAACCAATAAATAGCTTCCATAGTAGGATAACCAAATACTATGAAAGACAATGATTACTGGTTTCTAGCTTGCTTCAAAACATCTTCTTTTGTGTTTAACAGAAGAAAACAAAATCATAAAAATTGGAACAAGTGTAAGTAAATGATGACAGAACTTAAATTTGTGTGTTAAGTATCCCTAAATATAATAAATAAAACTTTATTGTAAAAAAATTATGATCTCAGTGGTAGTGTATAAAAATGATGTTTTAAGAACAAGAACCATGTTTTAAGGCAAACAATTTTAGTAATAAAGAAAAGAGAGCTCCTTGTCAAAAATATTGACATAGGCTCATTCTGAAAACGTAGTCCTTATAGTTTATGGAGATCACGAATTACGTAAGCACAAGTACGTATGGCTGCATTTCATCTTTAAAACGAACGCTACATAGCGGTATGACGTCTTTCCGTTTCACGCTTACCAGCTGACTGCTTTCCTCCATGTGGACAACTTTCCCGCTGTCACTAGTTTGTCCAGTGGCTCACTATGTATGTTGACAGACTTGAGATGCAGAAAGGAGTTGACCACAACGACCGGGTTCGAGTCCAGTAAAGAACGGTTTTAGAAAGCCGAAAAGACAAAAACAGAGGCCAAAAAATAAAATAAACAAGTAAATAATGGTGAGAATGTGGTAAACCCTGGTAAAAATTAGACGAGAGCTTCTCTTTTCTGTATTGTTTTTTAAAACTGCTGATTGGGTTTAGGGAAGTGGGTGGGCAGGTCAATCTGTGCTTGTGGAAACACTAATGGTTGGGTTTAGGGAAGGAGGAGGCTGGGTCAGTCGATCTGTCTGTCAGTCAGTCAGTCGACAGTGGTTTCTGGTGAATTTACGTGTGAAGAGCAGGCGTAAATGGCACTCGCAAGAGAAATTTGAGATCTCAAAAAGCATACACAGCAGCTTCTGGCTTCTAGAATGTAATTGGCGCTCTCCAGAAATATAAATAGGGATACATTTTCAGTATGAGCCTGGGTTGAAAAAGATGCATCTAAAGGATCCATTCAGTTGCTTTATGGTAGATATTAATACCTATATAAAGTAGAAAAGTGTATACCTCTTGACATTTTTAAGCACTAATATGTACATTTGACGTGCAAACATGGTGGATTAGGTGCAAATGTGTACCATTTGAAAAGTTACCATCAAAGTGACAACTCTTGTACATTTATTTCAGAGAGTATACAAGAGCTGAATCAGCAAATGAGATGATGCAGATGTACTGACAGAGACTGAGCTGATCAATACTTTAAAAAACAAGGCGTTTAACAGGTCAATCAGGACTGTAAAGAGAGTTTGTGTAAAAAAATGCTACGCTCAGCAATCAAAACAAGGTTTTGACGGACTGCCAAAAGTGAGCAGCACTCATTGAAGAAAACTCCATAAATCTAAATCACATCTAATGAGAGATATTTACAGACTGAAGTTTAAGGTCTATGTGGCTCTGGACTCTCTCCAACCTGTTAATAATAAAACCAGAGGAGCAAAAGGAGAGAGAGAAAAATACATTTCTCTACTGTGAAAACATGCTTGATCTTTCAAGACAGCAATTTATGAATTTTTGCGCAAACAAATAAAGGAATTTGCTTTTGATTAGAGAGTTTGTAAGCATGTCTTTTGCATGAAAGATATTGTGTCCTCCCACTGAGAAGCTCAACCGTGAATGCGGGTCTGCGCTTTGAACATTTGAGCTTCAAACATCGAGTCAACAGACAATTAGGAAAGACGACTTCACTGAAACTTTTCACCATAAAACATGAACCCTTTTATCACTTAAAGGGCACCTATGATGAAAATCAACTTTTGCAAGCTGTTTGGACAGAACTGTGTGTAGGTATAGTGTGTCCACAGTCGTACTGGAGTGATATAAACACAAAAAGTCTCTTTAAAAATTTCCTGATGTTAAAATAGGATCCAATTCCCTGCAATTCTAAACCCTACCGCAACGTGATGTAGGAGTGTGGTTTCCCCGACCACCGAATTGGCTGTCAGCCGCGTATTATAACATGTCTCCATTTGGAACACATATGAGCATACCCAGAAGATAAGACTTGCGCAAAACAACTGGGATTAAAAGATCTGTTCAGCTCGCTGTGATCATCTGCACCTCAAAAATGAGTTTTACAAGTTTAAAACGTATTTAAAACAGTGCATGTTTATAATGAAGTAAAGACGATAAAATCATTGTAATTCATCAGCACAGCCACATGTCAGTACAATTATAAAAGAAGACTATTCAATTCCGGTTTGTGGATGTTAAATTGTGTGTGTGTGTGTGTGTGTGTGTGTGTGTGTGTGTGTGTGTGTGTGTGTGTGTGTGTGTGAGTGTGTGCTTTAATTAACAACCCAACAAATACATCAAATAACTATAAGTTCTTACTGTAGTATTTCTTATTCTTATCTGTCACTGTGCTGTTTATCTGACATGAGACGCAGAAGGAAATGGAGACAGATCAATCAGGGGGGATCTCTTTTGCTGCGTCACATACTTCCATACTATATACAGTGCATCTGGAAAGTATTCATAGCACTTCACTTTTTCCACATTTTTTATGTTACAACCTTATTCCAAAATGGATAAAAGTAATTTATTTCCTCAAAAATCTACACACAATACCCCATAATGACAATGTTAAAAAAGGGTTTTTGAAATTGTTGCAAATTTATTAAAAATAAAAACCTGAAAAACACGTACATAAGTATTCACAGCCTTTGCTCAATACTTTGTTAATGCACCTTTGGCAGCAATTACAGACTCAAGTCTTTTTGAATATGATGCCACACGCGTGACACACCTGTCTTTGGCAACTGTTGCCCATTTCTCTTTGCAGTACCTCTCAAGCTCTGTCAGGTTGAATGGGAAGTGATACAGCAATTTTCAGATGTTCAATAGGATTTAGGTCTGGGCTCTGACTGGTCCACTCAAAGACATTCACCGAGTTGTTTTGAAACACTCCATTGATATTTTGGCAGTGTGCTTTGGGTTATTGTCCTGCTGGAAGATGAAACGTCGCATCAGTCTGAGATCAAGAGCACTCTGAAGCAGGTTTTCATTCAGGATGTCTCTGTACATTGCTGCATTCATCTTTCCCTCTATCCTGACTAGTTTTCCAGTTCCTGCTACTGAAAAAAATCTCCACAGCATGATGCTGCCACCACCATGCTTCACTGTAGGGATGGTCTCATCAGACCAGAGAATTTAGTTTCTTATGGTCTGAGAGCCCTTGAGATGCCTTTTGGAAAATTCCAGGTGGGGAGTGGCTTCCGTACGGCCACTCTACCATACAGGCCTGATTGGTGGATTGCTGCACAGATGGTTGTCCTTCTGTAAGCTCAGACAGAGTGACCATCGGGTTATTAATCACCTCCCTGACTAAGGCCCTTCTCCCCCGATCACTCAGCTTAGATGGCCGGTCAGCTCTAGGAAGAGATATGGTGGTTCCAAACATCTTTCACTTACGGATGATGAAGGCCACTTTGCTCATTGAAACTTTCAGAGCAGCAGACATTTTCCTGTAACCTTCCCCAGCCTTGTGCATCGAGACAATCCTGTCTCTGAAGTCTAGAGACAATTCCTTTGTCTTTATGCTTGGTTTGTGCTTTGACATGCACTGTCAACCCTGGGACCTTGTATAGACAGGTGTATGCCTTTTCAAATCATGTTAAATCAACTAAATTTACCACAGATGAACTCCAATAAAGCTGCTGACACATCACAAAAATGATCAGTGGAAACAGAATGTACCTGAGCTCAATTTAGAGCTTTACAGCAAATGCTGTGAATACTTATGCACATGTGATTTTTCAGGTTTTTATTTTTAATAAATTTGCAACAATTTCAAAAACATTTTTTTCAAATTGTCATTATGGGGTATTGTGTGTAGAATGTTGAGGAACTAAATGAATTTTATCCATTTTGGAATAAGGCTGTTACATAAAAAAAATGTGGAAAAACTGAATCGCTATGAATACTCTCCGGATGCACTGTAGTACGCTAAAAACAGTATGTGAGCTGAGTAGTATGTCCGAATTGATAGAATTCGAAAAACAGTATGCGAGAAGTACCCAAGTGACCTACTACTTCTATTAGATTCTGAATGATTGCCATAATGCCCCATGAGAGAATTCATGAATGGGAGTGAAGAACTGACACAGGTCATGTGATCATGACAAAAATTGTGGATGTAGTACGTCCGAGTTCCATTCATACTACTCACATTTATACTATATAGAACATACTTTTTCTAACAGTCGAGAAGTACATTTAAATTCAAATGCAGTACGTGGGAATGGTAGGTGGGGAGAACCAGCTCATTTGCATTAAAGGCACAGGCAACAAAAACAGCTACAGTGTGCTCAGAGTAAAAAACAAATCCCTGCTTTCAGAAAGGCATAATAAATAATCTGATGTGTATTTTGAGCTGAAACTTTACAGACACATTCTGGAGACACAAAAGAGTATCTTAAACCTTGAAAAAGGGGTAAAATAGGTGCCCTTTAAAATGAATTAGAGACAGAAGCAGCAAATACGGAGGTCAGATGCACCTCTAATGTAGCCTGGGTTTTGCCGCAGTTTTATATTTAGCCAATTGCAGAGACAGTGGCATTATTTTGCAGATCGGCTGGGGGGAAATACATCTGCATCTCTTTCCTTCACACAAAACAAACTCAATAAAAAACACAAAATTCTGCTGGTCTGTGAAATTACAACATTAGCTCTTACAAGGGCTTCATCAGCACATGCACACACACACATAAAAAAGAGAAAATACAAAACTCTCTGGATAGGCGACATCTGTAATACAAAACAGAATGAAATATTCAATATTGAAGATTTAGCAGAAAAAAGATGAATATTTTTCCTTTTCAGCTAAGCGCTTTACAAAAGTCTTTGACTCAAATACTGCATTTTAAATAGAGCTTTGTACTAATTTATATTTCCACAATTTACTCTGGAGATTTGATCTGGTAATGAATTTTCTTTCTTATTTTTTAAAGCCTCAAACATCTCTTTGCTTTATATAATGCTATCTCTCTATAATGTTTGTGCCAAACTGCTAAACACACATTTTATGACCATCTTTTGAAGGTTTTGGTCTGGTATCAAATGCATTTGTACTCTGTCTTGCATTAGCCTCAGGCTAAGAGAATTCAGGATTATTCTAGGAACAGGCATGGACCGGTGTAAAATTCTGACGGTATCATAATATTGGATAAAAATATCACGTTTTCACGGTATTGCAATTACTGCTCTAAAGTATGTAGCTTTTAAATGTCTGGGTAAAAAAACTAAAACTTTTTTTTCCCTATTGAACACAATACATTTCATTTTAAGAAACATTTAAAATATTTTGGACCAGTAGCTTTTGATTTGGAGGGTCCTAAAAAACAGGTTTACAAATGAATAAATATATAAATAAATAAACTTACATATACCATAGAAACAGGATAACAGAACTTAAAACCTTGACTTTTCCAAACCGCAGTAAACCTCGGTGGGTTTTCGTCCCCTTTATTTTAAGGTGTCCTTGTTACAATGTAACTAATCAATTAACCACTGAGTAATACTAATTAATTACATATTAAATTATAAAACCTTATTGATCCCTGTGAGGGGAAATTTGTTTGCCAAAAAAAAATTATACAATAAAATATTACAGAAAACAAACAGTCCAACAACACCCTACATTTGCAACAACTACATATTATAGACACAGTAAATATCTGAGCAGTTGGGAAAAAAAAAACCTTCTAAATCTCTCTGTCAAAAAAATATACAGAACATAAACAATTGACATCACTTCATTAAAAAAAACTTATACTTACTGCACCATATATTTACTATATGATTAGGGTTGGAATGTGGGTTATACACTGTTAAAAATGATTGTGCCAATTAGTTATGACAACTTAATAGTTTTGAGTTACCTAAATCTGGATTAAAGGTGTTGACAACTTATAGATCAAAAAAGTATTACTTGGCTGAACTTATTAGGCTTAAAGAAAAAGAGTCAGCTGAATTCATTCATTCATTCATTTTCCTTTGGCTTAGCCAACTCCCTTATTTATCAGGGGTTGCCACAGATGCCAACTATTTTGGCATACGTTTTACGCAACTGATGCCTTTCCAGCTGCAACCCATTACTGAGAACCACTCTCACATTCACTCATACACTATGGCCAATTTCGTTCATCCAATTCACCTATAGCGCATGTAGGACCAGGGTCGGAGCAAGCCGAACTGCCGCTTTAGGCAAAGGACTATCACGCCGCCCTCAACTAGAAAGTAAAAACGGATGTTTTCGGATATGAAAACATGCATTTTCATATCCGTTGAAAACGGATAAAAGTTGTTACGGATAAAAGTCAGTACGTTGGGTTGGGCGGCGCAGTCACTATTATGTTGCGTTTGCCGCCCTCACTATTATGCCACACTATTAGGTCGCCTCTATAGACGCGCGGGCCCTGTGTAGGACTGTAGGGGAAACCAAAGGAAACCCACATGAACACGGGGTGAACATGCAAATTCCACACAGAAATGCCAACTAGTCCAGCCAGAACTCGAATCAGCGATCTTCTTGCTGTGAGACGACAGTGCTAACCACTGAGCCACCATGTCGCTTTTAGCTGAACTCATAACAGTTTTAAACATCTGAGCTTTGAATAATACAAATATGCATATGCTGACGAAATTTGGCCAGGTTTGGGATCAGTTGGTTGGATCAGAATTTTTAATAGACACTACTGAAATCAACAATTAGCATCTTATAAATGAGTTGTAATATCAGTTTAATAAACTGAGCCAGTATTAGTAGTGAATTAGTAGTAACGCATATAATAAGTAAGAATTATATAACAAATAAAACATATTATGTAATGCATATTTATTTGAAACAACGAATAATGATGATTATTATTTTTTTAAATATTAAAGTGGATTAAAATCAATTGCAACACTCAATTGTGTGCATATGTGACCATACATAAGCATACATTTTATCAGTGTGAAACAGGACTGACGTGTGCTGTGTGAATGCATCCTGCGGTTCAGACCTCTGACTCATTGTCACTTCACATCCTCCATCTCATTTATCTAAAGCAGATCTATTTTTCTCACTCTTTTCAGTCGACATGAGTCTTAGACTCGGTGCACACTATACACTTCCTCGCTGCAAGAAAACCTGTCGAACGAGAGCTTGAGCAGCTGAGCTTTTGATTTTATCCAATTTGGTGTGACATCAAAGCTGCTTTATAAGAGTTCTTGTAACACCTTTTCACAAAAAAATAAAATAAAAAAGTCAAAGTCAAGCTAGAAAGAGATGCTTTTGTTCTCGGTATGGAATAAAGAGATTTAAATCAGAAAAGAAGAATATGACTTATCTAAAATATTGGATGACAGGTCTATACAAAAACACAATCTGATTTATTTTTTATATAAATCAGAGATGCCTGTCAGAATTTTAAGCATGAAACTCTCTCTGCCTCTGTTCTTTCACTGTGAATCT
The DNA here is from genome assembly GCA_903798205.1 of Danio tinwini. Taxonomy (NCBI): domain Eukaryota; kingdom Metazoa; phylum Chordata; class Actinopteri; order Cypriniformes; family Danionidae; genus Danio; species Danio tinwini. The sequence continues at coordinate 649,786 of CAIGQZ010032474.1, forward strand.
GCATAACAAAGCAGAAGTAATCGATGAATGACGTGGAAATATCGAAGCAGCATTCTTTTTCACAGTTCAATCTATGTAAGGTGGTGTTTGATGTTAGAAATAATGAAACAAAAAGTTGCTTTATTCAAAGTTTGTCTGCAAGAGCTGACCAAAATTTTAAGCGTCTTCTGTGTTTGAAGAAAAGAGTTTGTCTCAAATGTGAACCCAATATATGTTTACATCAACCTATTTTTATGCACATTTTGGAATATTGCATAAAAATGCACAACTAAGTAGCATAATCTTTTATTTGATTATAAAAAATTACCTATGATGAAAACACATTTACCAAAAGAATTCCTGCATGTGCATTAAAAAAATTCATGATAAACAAAAATAGGTCAGTAGTTATGAAACATACCTACTGATTTATGCGATTCATTAAAACATAGAATCACAAAATCGAATTATTCATTCATTCATTTTCATTTCGGCTTAGTCCCTTTATTAATCTGGGGTCGCCACAGAGGAATGAACTGGCAACTTATCCAGCATATGTTTTACGCAGCGGATGCCCTTCCAGCTGCAACCCATCACATCCATACACACTCATTCACACACATACTACAGTAAATGTTTAGCATACTCAATTAACCTATAGTGCACAGGACTGTGGGGGAAACCGGAGCACCCAGAGGAAACCCACGCAGACACAGGGAGAACATGCAAAATCCACACAGAAATGCCATCTGGCCCAGCTGAAGCTCGAACCAGCCACCTTCTTGCTGTGAGGCAATAGATCAAATTATTAGATAACACTTAAAGCATATATGTATATATACACTTTTATGTAATTATGTTTATATTATATTAATATTTACATTAATGCATATAAAGTAGGCCTGTGCATCTAATCCAGTTAAAAAGCATTTCACCACAAATATAAATATTATCAAATGCAAAACCAAACTGAAATGTCTTTGAAAATACAACATAATGAATATTTGGTTTAGCCTGAAGAAGTTATTACTTAAAGAAATTATTGTACTTCTTAAACCGTTAAACAAATAAAAAAAACGTTAATAAAGGGATATTTTTCATCCACGACAAAACTCTGTTGTTGCTGCAAATAAATGAATAAATAAATAATTACTGTTTACATTGTAAAAGATTGATTAATTTATTACTTTGCATTTGCAATTAGAATATAAATCTACATATTGCAAAACAAAATTTATATATTAATTTATGGATAATTGAATAATAAATTAATTATTTTATTTTTTTATAATTTATATATATAAAATGTAATAATTATAAACATAAGTCGACGGCGCTGTGGCGCAGTCAATAGTGCTGTCGCCTCACAGCAAGAAGGTCACTGGTTCGAGCCTCGGCTGGGTCAGTTGGAATTTCTGTGTTGAGTTTGCATGTTCTCCCCATGTTCGTGTGCTCCAGTTTTCCCCACAAGTCCAAAGACATGCGCTATAGGTGACTTGGGTAAGCTAAATTGTCCGTAGTGTATGAGTGTGATTGAGTGTGTATGGGTGTTTCCCAGTAATGGGTTGCAGCTGGAAGGGCATCCGCTGCGTAAAACATATGCTGGATAAGTTGGCGGTTTATTCTGCTGTGGTGACCTCTGGTTAATAAAGGGAGTAAGCTGAAAAGAAAATGAATGAATGAATGAAATTATAAAGTTTTATGTATAAAATGTATTAGTGTTCTGATTATTAAATTGTAATCACACAATTACACAACATTTAAACATAATTTTTCATTCATTTTCCTTTGGCTTGGTCTCTACTTCAGAGGTCGCTGCAGCGAAATGAACCGCCTGTGCCCCAGTAAAAATCATCAGTGCCCCAGTAAATGCTTTGTGATGTGATTTACTTCATATGCAAAGTGTTTTTTATTAGGAGTCGTAATTCCAAAATAAAGACGTTATTCTCTATGTGCAACCGAAGCAACACTCGTGAAAGCAATGTAGTTTAAAGGTGCAGTATGTAAGTTTGACACCCAGTGGTTGAACTATTGCACTCCTGGATCAAAATAAACGCAAGCGCATGCTTTCAGAGCCCTTCTGAATGAATGAAATACACGGTTTTCCACCATGGCGACCCGGAGTGCTGAAATATAAATGGCTAAACTGGCATTGTGTGCAGGTTAAAAGAACAAAAACAAAGACAGCTTTCCGGCACGGAAAAGACATTGTCAAAGCAATGTTCACTTGGCATGTTTCTTAAATATCTGCACACATATGATGCTATGTTTTTGCTTTAGAAGAGTCAAAAACTTACATACAGCACCTTTAACCTAAAAGCAAACTGAGCATGTGCGCAGAAAAAAACATACCCACGTGCCTCACGCTCCGCTCCTGCTTGACACTGACGCGCTACTCTGCTCCCGAAGTCCCAGTTGCAAACATGCACGCCAGAAAAATAGCCACGCTGCTCATTCGCCGCTCATGCTTTGTGAAACTGGCGTAATAGTCTTCTATGTGGCGCTGTCGGCAAGCAGTGAGTTTTGCAAGTCGACAAAACAAAGTTTAAATAATTTGATCTTATTTAGACTAAGCATGGCTCCTTGTATGAAGAAAAAAGGAGGGATGGTGAGTTAGGAAGGAAAGACCTATTAAACCTAATTCTCGGCCATAAGTTGGGACTACACAACAGAAAATTCTACAAAACATCTTTTTTGTATTCTATAGAGTTGTCTATAGAATTCCATTCAAATGAAATTAATATCCATGCAAAAGATTTCTTAAATTACCTTAGCATATTACTCCAGTTGTGTCTTTAGATTGTTTTTCAGTTACATTTAGGGTTAATTTCTGTTATTTATTTAGAATAAAAATTGTATAACAACAACAATACTGCTATATATAATTTTTTATGTTTTATTAAAAATATATATATAATTTATAAAAAAAATTTTTGGAGGGGGAGCTGTGCCCCAGTAGATGTTGCTAAATATGTCTAGCAACGCTCTTGCCGCCAACTATTCCAGCATATGTTTTACGTAGTGAATGCCCCCCACCCCCCATGTCTTTGGACTGTGGGGAAACCGGAGCACCCGGAGGAAACCCCTGCCAATGCAAGGAGAACATGCAAACTCCACACAGAAATGCCAACTGGCCAAGCCGGTATACTCAAACCAGTGACTTTCTTGCTGTGAGGTGACAGTGCTAACCACTGAGCCACTATGCCACCCATTTAAACAATAGTAATGTTAAAAATAAACACCCTACCCCACAAACATTAGTAAGAGTACAAATATACAGTATGAACATAAATTAAAAAGCCAACACTTTTACAAATAAAGGTTCTTTATTGACATGAAGGTACCATGAAAAATAACATCCATGTAAATTTTACATTCAACAAAAAGGTTCTTTAAAGTGGAAATGATTTGTTAGATTATTAACAATATATGAAATATATGGATTTTTAAATATGGATCTCTACTAAAAGTTTCTTTGAGGAACTTCTTTTATTGTTTTTGTTTTTTGTTGTTGTTTTTTCTATGGAATCATGGCAATAAAAAATAGTTTAAAAGAAATGTAAAGAGTTTTCCTTCCAATGTAACAGCTTGAAATCTTAAAGAATAGTTGATCTGTGCTCCTGCATGAACTTTAATGATCTGTTTATTGACCGTCAACCTAACAGATCAGCCTTGGTCTCTGAACTCCTGCTCTGTGTGTGTGTGTGTTTATGAAGGACAGAATACACACGCTAAACAGTGCTTACATCAGCTATTCCTGCCACAAGCGAGTCACGACCACATGCTTCTGCCTCCACATTCACAGGTCAGAGGTCAATATTACAATGTATTTTACAGTTAAAGGTAATTTATGGCGGACTAACGTCAACAAAATACTATTTATTACATTTTCAATCAGGCTTCCCAAACACTCCCCTGTGCGTCAAGCAAGATATCTAAGGCAAGTATAATCAATATATAAGAATAAATCAATTAAATCTCCATTAATTCCCTAAATGTTGATGTAGGTTAGCACTGAAAGATCTAGACTACAATACAGGAGTCACTGTAAATAACATAAAAAACAAATAAAATCTATTTAAATGAAAAAGTGTTCTAGCAAAATAACATAGAAGCAAAATAACATACAGTTAAATAAAATATATATATATATATGATTAGAAATAATTTTATGTAAATTAAATAAAATGTAATTTTATTTTATGTTTAATGCATTGTGTTACAATGCAAAAAAAAAAAATTCTTACTTTCTTACTAGATTTTTTTCTCTTGTTCTAGTCCAAATATCTAAAAATTTGTATGTCAAAAATCATCTTATGTCAAAAGGAAAAGCAAGATTATTTTGCTTACCCCATTGACAGATTATTTAGCTTTTTTTAAGCAAAAACTCACATAATATTGGCATATTATTTCTTAAAACAAGACAACATGTTTTGCCTGTCTAGAAAATTCTTTTTGATTTAAGAATTTTTTGATCTTTGGATTAGAAACAAGACAAAACATCTAAGTAAGAAAATATTTTTTTGCAGTGTACTTAATACTTCTTTGTAATGGTTTTTGAATATCAGATTTCAAACTTAAAATTTGACCTTCTCAAACAATGAAACAATTCTAAAATATATTAATAAAGGAATATTTTTTTTATTCATGACAACATTTTCTGCAAATGAATAAATTAATGAATAAATACTAAATAATCAACCGATTAATGAATAACGACTGTTTACATTGTAAACGAATGATTAATTTATTTTGAGCATTTAAATGATAAATCTACACATTTCAAAACTAAATTTAGAAAACAGAAAGGAGTGATACAGTAATTAATTTATTCATTAAAAATTAATAAAATAATAAGGTTAATAATTCACATTTTTATTATAATTGTGTGTGTGTGTGTGTGTGTGTGTGTGTGTGTGTGTGTGTGTGTGT
>CAIGQZ010032474.1:672094-711042 GCA_903798205.1 Danio tinwini
TATTCTCATTATTTTTTAATACATCTAAAATTATGCGGTGGCAGAGTTAGACCTCTTTCTTTCTTGACTTCACACAGAAACAGCAGCACGTGCGGCAGGACTTCACTTTGTTGCAGAGACGCTATTGGTTAAATGCTGGCAAAGCAGAACACAGAAGCAGCTTAAAGCAAAAAGCGCGAGTGTCACTTCGCTCTTTGACAATGGACAATGGAGACTCAGGAATTCTCAAACTAAACACAAATTTATTTACAAAACACTACAAACACCGGAAAATGGACAGGCAGGAAACTTGGGATCATGACAATGCAATACCGGACAATCGACTAACTAAACACATGGATATAAATACACATAACATGATGGAACTGTTTACAAACAGGGGTGAGACACAAGTGGAACTCATGAACATCAAGAAGCGGCAGGAAACAGAACGAAGGGATCATGTGATACAAACAAGACAATAGAGCAGAGCACTTGGGGAAGATCACATGACACAAACACAGGAGTCTGACATTAACCCCACCCCCCCTCTTTGAAGGCATAAACACTGAACACTCTGTTTTACTCTGTCCTGACTTGTAGCTTTTCATCATGCTGTTCCCCTCGTTGAAACCTCATTTCATCCCATCTCTTTCCATCTCTGCACTATATTAGCAAAAACCCTTGATAAAATCAATAAAAAAAATGAAAAAAAAAACTCTCCAGTACAAAAAATACCATATTAAATCTGAGATGTTCTGACCTTCCATAACCTAGCAATGTTATTATATTAAAGGGCACCTTCGGTGAAAAATCTCCTTTTCAAGCTGTTTGGACAGACATTTGTGTAGGTATAGTGTATATTCATATTGGGGTGATATAAACACATCCAGTCCTTTTTTTTCAATTTAACAACATAAAAACGGTGGACAATTGGAGCGGTTTTGAGACCGACCGCAACTTGACGTAGGAGTGCGAACCCCCCGCCCACCAAATTGATTGACAGCTGCATATTAACATGTCTCCGTAGTAACGTGTATAATCATGTCAACCAGACACAGGATCAGGACGTGCGCACACTAAGCAACCGTAAATAAAAGTCTGTTCAGTTTGCTAGGATCATCAATCATCATCAAATGTGATCAAGAGTGAGTTTTACAAGTTTAAAATGTTTTAAAACAGTGCATGTTAATAAATTACAGAGATTTACTTCATCACCACAGCCGCGTGTCAGAACAATTATAAAAGACGCTTCAATCCCGGTTTGTGGACGTTAAATCAGGTTTATTTTGTACATTAACATAACAGATATCCATACAGCAGTGGAGATTAACCTGTATCCTGTCACATTTGCGTGCAAAAACAGTGCAAAGCTAAACGCGCACTGTCTGTGTGTGTGCCTGTCAGTGCTGTGTGTGTGTGTGTATTTGTGTGTGTGTGTGCGTGATATTTGTAACGACACTGTGTGTGACTCATCCTTGCAACTCCACAACATGCATCAAATACTCATTGGTAAAGTTCTTACTGTAGTTTTTCCTCACAAACGTTACGTGAGATCTTATTCCTTTGTGTTTGTCTGTTGTCTGACGCAGCCGAGGGAGCCGCTGCCAGGCACGTGGAAACGGTGGGCGTGAAGGACTAGCCTTAAAGGCGCAGTACACAAAAACCGCTAGCTGATGCTAAACGCTACAAAGTAGAAACTTATGACAGGCATAATAAAAAATCTGATGGGTGTTTTGAGATGAAACTTTACAGACACATTCTGGAGATACAAAAGACTTATATTAAATCTGGAAAAAGTGGTAACCTAGGTGCCCTTTAAATAACTGCTCGAATTGCACATCAGTGACTCTTATAATAATGAAATAAAGACAGCGTACAATAGAAACTATCATTCCTAACAGCAGCTAAACTAAGAAGAGTGAAAGTATTGTGTAGAGTAGAAAAGAGTGCGACCATGTTAAACTATTTAAAATATGGTTTGTTTGCACTAAAATAGCAGCAAGTGTCCAAAAATCTAAATTAAATCAGTAAAAAATGATAAAACCTCTTCAGTACAATCAAATATCATATTAAATCTAAGATTTAAAATGTTCTGACCTTCTATAACCTATCAGTGTTATTAGATTAAATAACTGCTCAAACTGCACATCAGTGACTCTTATAATAATGAAATAAAGACAGCGTACAATAAAAACTAACAGCAGATAAACCAAGAAGAGCACAATAGAGGAGAGTTTTACAGCTGTTACTGTGGGAATATTTTAGGTCTTCAAAAAAAAACTTTGAATCCAAACTCGCTTCTGAAAACGCCTCAAAGTTTAAAAACAGCATGGTTTATTTTTAACAATATTTCAGTCTGATCATTCATTATAGTTATATTTGAGGTCTTGCCAAAATCAGGATTATTGCTGTTAACTAAAACTAGAAACATGCAACATATTGTTACATGAAAATCAAGTGTCCTTAACTGCTATGTACTTACATCAAAATATGAATACAATGTCTTTACTGTGATCATAATGTATTGCAGAAGACTTCTGGTGCTCTTGAGGTGGGGATAAAGGTAGGTTTAGGGACAAGTTTGATGGTATGGGTAGGTTTAAGGGTGGATTAATTTGAAAAGGATAGTCAAAAATGTAATTATAAATGTGTTTGATTGAATGACATGCATGTGTTTAATTAATCATTAAGACAAAGTAAAAAGTGTACACAATAAGTACATAGTAATGAATTATTAATTTCAGTGTAAGTACATATTAGTTATGGTCATTTATTTTAATATGAGACAAAAATCAACAAATAAAATCTAAAATATAATAAAGTATGCAAAAAAACAAACATTTAATATAACATCAGATTTAAACCAGAAAAGTGACCTTTCCTTACAATAGGGTTTCAGCACTATGTTTGATCCTTAAAAGGCATTAAAATAACAAAACCTATAAAAAGAAAATTGATAGTATATCAATACTAAAGTAAATTTTCAATGTTTATTTTAACATAAATAGAAATGATTGATTTCAAACTATTAAAAAACTGTATTACTATATATAGAGGTTCTCATTGTTACCAAGGAGTTGGGTGACAACAGAGTGAGGAACCACATGCAGCTTTATTAGGAGTTGTCTGACAGGCAGTGGTCATCGGGGTCCCGTGTCGAGATCCCGAAGCGCAAGTGTTTCGAAACTGCACCAAAGCATGATCCGAAACAACCAGGTCACATGATTAAGGTGATTTGAAACACCAAGTCACGTGACTAAAGCGATTCAAAGCATCTGTCATTTCAGAAGCGTTTTGAGAACTAGCAAATATGCATTTGACTTACAGGGTCGGCAAAATCCTTTATCTCATGTAGCCTACTGGGCTGTGCGTGTGCACAGAGTAACAGTGCTGCAAATGGCCCTAGTTTGAATCCTGACTTACTGAATACTCTGAAATTATGATTTGATGTATATTAATAATGTTATTTTATGTTTTATGACCAAAAAAGACATTTATTTACAAAGTGTACATTCTGATGTTATACCAATGTTAAAATAAAACACGTTACAAGAACAGAGCATTTACATACTAATATATATTAGTTACTAGTTTTTTTAGTAACTGCATCACCCTGGATTTGTACCCATTATTTCTGCATGCTACTCTGGAACTCTCACCACTCCACTAAATCCCTCGAAGCCTCGACTCTACAACATGGGGTTTAATACATCAATTTGATTAACTGTTTCTTTGCTGAAGCTGTTCAGAGCAAGACAAAAAAAAAATTATTGTATGTAGAGATAGGTTTTAAAACGTTTCGACACATTTGCTTCAACTGTTTCAGTGTTTCATGAAGCCTTGCTCTGCCCACCACAGAAACATGAAGACAATCCAGAAGCGTAGTCAAGTCACAAGCAAATAGTCAATATAGGCAGTACGCAACAGAAAACAATAAACAAGGCAAGGAAAGGGTCAAAGAACACGGAAGGACTAGAATAGGAAATGATTCATAGTGTAACATTAACAAGACTCAGCAAAGTCTGTGCGTGTGTGTGTGCATGTGTGCTGTTTATATGGTCAATCTGATCAGTTCATCATGAGCTTCCAGCTGTGTGAGCGAAATCAGGGAGTGAACTGGAACAGGTGTGTGTGAAGTGCATGATGGAATATGTAGTCTGTTTCAGTGGCAGATGTGTGTGATGTGCACTCAACTTGGTGACTGTGACACTCATAATAAAAGAATGAAATGATGCAAACTATACCACTGGGGTCATTTCTGTGTCAGGAAAACAATTTGGGCCCATTAATTGTTTCATAAAAATATTTTTTTAAGTGTTATGCAGACCTATTAGATACACTGAAAAAAATGATTCATTGGATTAAAAATAATAATAATAATAAAATAATAATAATAAGTTAAGTGGCTGCAAACAATTTATATGGGCTAAATTTAAACAAACAAATTGAATTTAGTAATGTTCAACTTAATTTGTTTGTATAAATTTAGCCCATAAAAATTGTTTGCAACCAAGTACCTTAAAACAATTTAGTAAATCCAATGAACATTTTTTTTCAGTGTTGTACAATTCTCAATACCTGCCAAAAATATCTTATCTGATTGTAAGGTTTATATAAAACATTGAAAAACTCACAAAATAATCATTGTAAAAACCTTGACTGAATAATAAACAGACCTCAGGGGAAAAAAAATGTTATATTAAAAAGAAATGTGCGATATATGGCTGCTTTATGAGATGCTGAGATTGGGACACCTGCTGCATTTTATCTGCGACGGCATTTGCAGCTCCAGTATCTTTACATCTTACAGCCCACCAGGGAAAACCTGTTCAATAAACAGATTATTAATTTCCTCATAACTCACAATAAAGGCTCCAGATGGTAAGATGAACTGTGAAGTCAGGCGTCGTGGTGCTCACCGCAAAATACGAAGGGCAAGTAATTTCATGCTGCTGTCCTTTTCTAAACTGAGTCAACCACAAAAACAGCCTCATTAGTGGACAAAAAACTTAGGAAAACTTCAAACTTTTTTTTTTGGAGGTTTATTTGAAACCACTGCATGTCATATTTAAGTCAAAAACATATTTCAAAAAAATTACACTACATGATCCAGCCAAAAATGAAAACTTGACATTGATTACTCATCCATGTTACAAAAACTGATGGTAGCACTTTAAAATAATGGTCCATTAGTTAATGTTAGTTAATGTATTTACTAACATGAACAAACTATTAGTAAAATCTTTATTACGGTATTTAGTTGTCTTCGTTAACATTAGTTAAAGTTATTTAAGTCAAATAGTATTAGTTCATGTTAAATCACTGTCCACTAATTAATGTTAACAAGCACAGCTTTGGATTTTAATAATGCATTAGTTAAAGGTGCAGTTTGTAAGTTTGACACCCAGTGGTTGAACTAGATATTGCACTCCTGGATCAAAATAAACGCAAGCGCGGGATGCCAGATTGAGTACAGGAGCGAGTGATTTAAACTGTGTTCTAAATAAAAGCAACGACACGCGATTGAGGGAATATTCTCCATATTAAAAGGAGTTTTGGTTCTAACCAACACCTCAAATTAATATATTAGAAACGGCTTCTATTTCTCACAGCTGAACATGTGAAACCTATGACAGTGATCACCTCAGGTAAACCTTGTGTGTTTTATTCTGTGATAAATGCTAATAATGTGAGTTTGAATGCCATTTTAGATGACATTTATTGCCATATACTGAAAGCAGCAGCAGATAGTTTCACCTCAGATCTTGAAAATACAATAAACCGTTTGAAATTGAACTTTAGAACTAAACACATATGAGTGATTCAGCATCTACATTTAATAATGTTAAAGAGGGCTAACATGTATTAAATAGATTCTAAACCTTACCGTTTCATGAAGTGAGTGCATATTCTGTGCTTCTGAAAGGCTGTTTTTAAATTTCTGTAGTGTTTCGTCTGGTGCAAACTGCCAAATTGCTCATTACTGCGTATCTCGTCACAGCATGTTGTTAGGACACGCGGTTACAATGTAACCGGCTCACGTTCGTAATATTTATATCATTTGCTAATTAATAACCTCATGTGGAACTGAATCTGTCTCATTTCGACCTCTGATACTGTCCACTGACACTATCACACTTCCCTGCTTTCAGAGTCTTTCTGAATGAATGAATGAAATACGTTGTTTTCCAACAAGGCAGCCCGGAGTGCTGAAATATAATTGGCTAAACTGGCATTGTGCAGGTTAAATTTAACAAAGACAGCGTTCCGGCACGGAAAAAAACATTTTCAAAGCAGAATATCTGACTTCAGCATTGTTTTTCAGTTAAACAAGTATGCTCACTTGGGATGTTTCTTAAATATCTGCACACATATTATGGTATTTTTATGCTTCAGAAGAGTCAAAAAACTTACATACAGCACATTTAATGTTGAACCATGATTAGTTAATACTTTATAAGATTATTTATACTTAGTTATTGTTAGTAAATACAATGGGTATGAAAAGTATTCAGACCCCTCAAAATTTTTCACTCTTTGTTATATTGCAGGCATGTGCTAAAATCATTTAAGTTCACAACACCCCATATTGACATAAAAACACAGAATTGTTTGCAGATTTATTTAAAAGAAAAACAGAAATATCACATGGTCCTAAGTACTCAGACCCTTTGCTGTGACACTAAATTTAACTCTAGTGCTGTCCATTTCTTTCTAACATCCTTGAGATGGTTCTACAGATGATTAAAATGGCATCACTCGATTGAATGGGCATTATCAGTGGTTATCAGCTGATAGATATGGGCCTATAGGGGCCGTCTGCGCATACTGGTAGGCTTAGAAGGCTGTTATCATCCATCCACATGGTTAATCAACTATAGATCACATACGGCTGCAGCCACAAGTTAACGAGAACAAGTTATTATTTATTCAATTTCCCATTAATTGTATTTTTATTAACGTCTACCCCCACCCCAACCCTAAACCTAACCGAAATGTAAAAACAGATCTGGATCTGGAGTCTTCTCTATTACTATAGCTGATTAATCATGTAGATGGATGATAACAGCCATCTGAGTCTACATATCTATCAGGTGATAATCACTGATATCACCTGACATCACCATTTAATTGAGTGATAAAAATAGAAGTGGGTGGGTTCTACATCTGGGACGAAGGTTTACCTTGCAACAAGACAATAACCCTAACCACACAGCTAAAATAACAAAGGAGTGGCTTTACAACAACTGTAAACAACTGTTCTTGAATGGCCCAGCCAGAGCCCTGACTTAAACCCAATTGAGCATCTCCGGAGAGACGTAAAAAAGGCTGCCCACCAATGTTTACCATCCAACCTGACAGAACTGGGGAGGATCTACAAGGAGGAATGGCAGAGGATCTCTAAATCCAGGTGTGAAAAACTTGTTGCATCTTTCCCAAAGACTCGTGGATGTATTAGACCAACATGGTGCTTCTACTAAACACTGAGCAAATGGTCTGAATACTTAGAACCCTGTAATATTTAAGTTTTTCTTTTTTTAATAAATCTGCAAAAATGTCAACAACTCTGTGTTTTTCTGTCAATATGGGGTGCTGTGTGTACATTAATAGAAAAAAAATACTTAAATGATTTAAGCAAATGGCTGCAATATAATAAAGAGTGAAACATTTAAGGGGGTCTGAATATTTTTGGTACCCACTGTACATTAACTAAGGGCGCACTCACACTATATGCTATCCAAAACGTGCCCAAGTGCATTTCCTGGTTTGTTTGACAAGTGTAAGTGCTCTGAATTGGGCCCAGATGCGGTTCAGTTGGCTGGCCTTAGCCTGGTTGGAAGAGGCATACCAAAGCGCAGTTCAGTTGGGCTTTAGAAAGGTACGCTTGAAGTGTAAGTGCAAAGTGCACCTAGGCCTGAAACTGAAGACGCAACATCACTTTTAAGAGACTGTTTCATATGGATTTATTAATCATTATTAGTTTTCAATGAACGCTAACTGTCGTAGTTTATTAAAGATGCAAACCCAGCTGCATCTTCAGCAATTCTCCTAATACGTGCAGCACGAGGACTTTTATGATCATTTATAAGTGTCAAAATTTCTGGATGTGTTTGGCAAAATATTTGACTGTGTCACGGCATCCCAAATGATTAAAACAATATAACTAAAGCAATCTCCACTGTGCAGTGCGGGAGTCCTTCTCTTCCTGTTAAACTGAACAGTCGCATCATTGATGATGTAAGCATTCTCTGGCTCGGAAGGCAAAATTTTGTGTGAGTGCAGGCCGTCGGGGGAGAGGGGAGTGGGGGACAATCGTGCTTTAGGCAACTGTACCCAGTGTGAGTACACACTAAGATTAACTAATGGAGTTTAAAGTATTACCAAATTGACTTTTTTCATGTATAAAAAATAAAGACTATGTTTTCGGAATGTTGGTAGCCAAACATATTTAACACATATCATGAAACATGTTTTAATTATACAAGGGAATGTAAAAAAGATTTTTCTCATTTTTAGATGACATAATCATTTAAAAGGAAGCTACATCTACACTGATTAATCATGAGACATTTGTGTTTATTTTTAAAAGGTTATCAAGATATCAAAGGTTTTGCATATAAGGAACATAATGTGTTAAAAAGCTACAAAGAAGGAAATCTACAAAAATCTTAATAAGTTCTTCAGCCTTTAAACAATCACTGCAACAAACACTTTAGAAATCTCCCAGTCTCATACATAAAACTGAAACGAATCCTTTATTTTCTGCCTTCTTTTTCATCTATTTTATTTCCTCAAGAACACCAAGAAGGACTGAAAGCAAAATAAAAGACAACCTAAGAGCAAGCAAGCTCATCTGTGTATGTGTTTTTTATAACCTGAATGGTTATTAAAACTGGCACGAAGCTTCTAAAAGCATTACACCCACTCGAAAAAGAAACAATCCAAGTCCTTCATGTGGCAAATAGAGGGTCAAAAACATCCTTGGACAAAAGAAAAAATAACATTATGATTTCTCTCACTATAAGACACAAGTACAGAAAATGTGGTGTGACTTATACTAAAATGCAGCCACTTGTAAATATCAGCTGTAGAAATAAAGGTAGTGCTCATGCATACAAACACCCAAATAACTGAAGATGCAGTTTTTTTAGTTTTTCACTTGCAAAAATTGAAGATTGAACAATCTTTCTCTGTATTACTTGAAATGTCCTGTTAGATGTATCAGATCTCCAAATATACTTTAAAAACTGTTAATCAATTAAAGAGCCCCTATTTTGGGTTTCTGAAAATGACCTTCCATGCAATGTGTAACACAGCTCTAAGTGAATGAAAACATCTGGGTTTAAATCTGAAAGTGTGCCGCGTTTAAAACTATTGATTCTTTAATGAAATGGTCGACTAAATTAATCGTGTTGGGTTCAAATCTTTTGCCTAAACGCGATGTTATCAACAATGTTGATATGGTAGATCACCAAATATGTAGTGCCAGATCCAGTAAAACGTGAAAGCACCTTTCCCTTCAGACACTATAGTAGAGCACGGGGGATCACAGGACTGATCATGACTCGAAGATGATGATCCCTGACAGATGGAGATTCTGCTGCGGGGAACAATGAGTTTCAGTTCATCTTCACAACAATACCACAGTACAGCCAACCTAGTGCTGTGTTTGTTCCTGTCATTTTTCAGATTTTTGATACAATAACCTATGATGCAACGCGGGATTCGTCGGCCGTTTGTATTAAAGAAAAGAGCAGCAGAGACTATGTATCAGACTTTAACAGGGACTTTGTCAGTAACTGTTACAGTTCATATGGACCAGTTTCTTTTTTCTCCAGATTGTAACATGTAAGTCTGATTAAAATAGTTTCCTCCTTTTGTGTAGTTTGCAAAATATGTGTTTAATTGTGTGTTGTAAGTTGTAATCATTCCTTGCTGCTTGAAATCAGTTATCTGTTATAGATCAGTGCTTGTACTGTATCTCTCAGGTTAAACACGTGCTTCTTCCTTTACTGATTTAAATGCGTTTCTGAACTTGTGATCCTCTGCTGTTTGTCTTTGCTATGGCCATCATCAGCTGTTCCTACACACGCACGGCCAATTTTTAAAATAGTTCAACTTTTGCCACTGTGTGGATTAATGCTGAATGTGTGTCATTGTTATTATTTGGGGTTAGAGTTAAGAGTAGAGTATTATGCTGGTGTTTAACTGCATTGCTTTATTGCATTCCTGCATTGGGCTCTCACATACTCTCTGCTACTTCATAGCCATGGTCGTCGTTTCTCTCTGTCTTGCGCTGAACCCAGTCGACTAATCACTACAGACTGGGTCATCAGGCCAATCACAGCAGATTAGCCTCACGTAAAGGAGATGTTTGGGAACAAATGAATCACAGAACAAATCATATGGGAGTCGCTGGGATAATTAGGTAAATATAAATGCATATTATAAGACAATGAAAGGGTTTTTTGACTTTGCATGCATAGCAGCCTGTTATTGGAGAACCTAAACCAAAGTATGACCATTTATAATGCATAATAGGGGCTCTTTCTCTGATCAAGTTTGTCCACATGGCATTAGAAGGTTAAGATTATGTATGAAATTGCTTAGAAATAGTATTTGTTGGTTAAAAAAGCAACAAATGTAATGTAAGATGTAAGCAATGAGAAATATTGTCAATATACCAGCAGCCATTGAATACTATTTACAAAAAATCTATGCAAGTCAACAGTTGCTGTTTTCCAGTACTCTTCAAATAAAGATCTCCATTTTCTTCAAAATAACAGAAGAAAAAAATGCTTTTGATCAGTAAATGATGACAGAACTTTTATTTTTGAGTGAACTTTCCATTTAATAGGTAAAATGTAAGTAATATGAGGTAAGAAGAGAAAAGATACGCCCTGAAGAGAGTTATAACAACAACACTCGTCTACAGTATGTATTTCTGTAGGTTTTGACCTCTACAGCAGGTTGACAGTCGACTGCAGCCTTTACGTTATGGAGCCATCAATCACTGGCAGATGCTTAGTCTTGTGTATAGGCAGACTTTCGACTGATGACATAAAGACTGGTCCACACTGAGCTTATACTAGATAAGAACAGCTTGCTCGGATTAGAAGAGACTATCTGAATAATAATATATAATATTAAAAAGAATGATCAATTACCAAATTATTATTAAGAGAAAAACACAGAGATGTGTAGAAAAATAAAATAAAATAAAAATGATTGGGGTGGTGCAGTGTGTTTTTTTAAGGCTTAGTTGCGGGGAACAAAGAGTTTCAGTTCATCTTCACAACAATACCACAGTACAGCCAACCTAGCGCTGTGTTTGTTCCTGTCATTTTTCAGATTTTCGATACAATAACCTACGCTGCAACGCGGAATTCGTCGGCCGTTTGTATGAAAGAAAAGAGCAGCAGAGACTATGTATCAGACTTTAACAGGGACTTTGTCATTAACTGTTACAGTTCATATGGACCAGTTTCTTTTTTCTCCAGATTGTAACATGTAAGTCTAATTAAAATGGTTTCCTCCTGTTGTGTAGTTTGCAAAATATGTGTTTAATTGTGTGTTGTAAGTTGTAATCACTCCTTGCTGCTTGAAATCAGTTATCTGTTATAGATCAGTGCTTGTACTGTATCTCTCAGGTTAAACACGTGCTTCTTCCTTTACTGATTTAAATGAGTTTCTGAACTGGTGATCCTCTGCCGTTTGTCTTTGCTATGGCCATCATCAGCTGTTCCTACACACGCACGGTGTGGCCAATTTTTTTTAAATAGTTCAACTTTTGCCACTGTGTGGATTAATGCTGAATGTGTGTCGTTGTTATTACTTGGTCGTGTGTCGTTGTTACTACTTACAATGATAATATATAATATTAAAAAGAATGATCAATTACCAAATTATTATTAAGAGAAAAACACAGAGATGTGTAGAAAAATAAAATAAAATTAAAATTATAGGGGTGGTGCAGTGTGTTTTTTCTAAGGCTTAGTTGTGTTTATGAGGTGCAAAACAATGTGTGGTCATGCTTCATTTGTAAAAAAAAAAAATCACATAATTTTTTTCACAATTTTATTCTGCTATTCAGCTAACATGAAAATGACTATCATATTTGCGTTCGACATGAAGCACGTGGCGGAGTTTAAAACAGAGCTGTCAAGCCGGACACTTCGGCACTCAAAGTTGCTGCTGTCATGATGACCAATCACATGGCGGGATCATTTATTTATTTGTTTATTTATTTATTCCAATAACAACAAAAGATTTACAGTAAACACAAAACAGAATACAGTCTCTACAAACTACAGTTCATTTTAAAACAATAAGGGAATTATGAATTAAAAGTAGCCTATATAGCAAACGCATTAGAAATGAGGGGAAAATGAGAGATCATATAAAAAGAAAATAAATATCCACGAATAGGCCTATTAAACAAAACAATTAGCACAAATTCTTGGACTTTAAGCATCAGTCTTTGGGCTACTAGATGTTGAACGGTATATCAATACTGTTCCAGTGCTTGTTTGAATATGCTAAAAGGGGTTTACATTTATTTACATTTATAGATATAAAACTTTGAAACATATATAATAGTGTTAAACTAAAAACAATGTGTTTTGAGTCTTAAACAATGATTAAAATTATTTTGGATAATAAAAGCATTTTTTAAAAAGCACTTTAATCCAAAAGAATTGAACAAAAGAACCAAAATAAATGAGCTACACTTAGTAGAAATTTCTCAGAAAGAGCAGTTATTCAATGTCTGCATAAATGGCTATTGTGAAAATAAAATATTTTATAATCATATATTTTTATATCTAATAAAATATTTTTTTTTTCTTAATTTGTTAAGAAATCATCATCTTCAGGATCAATGATGATAATTATTTTTTACAAGTCTGTAAGACTTATTTGAATTAATATTTAGTTTATTTACTAAAATATATAATTTAAATCGTTTATAGAGCTGAATACAGTAGTCTGTAAAAAACGCAGAATAAACCTGTGCAAACAATCTGGTCTTCAGGAAAAAATTATTTAACAAAAGATGATACTGCAGTAAAATATTTGTAGTCTTTTAATAAGCATGATGTGTACAACATAGAGATGGTATGAAAAGTTAATTGTTTGTTTTGAAATTTGTGAGATGAAAGTTGTCCAATAATAAACCTGAAACGCACATGGTTGTTGTCATGCGGTGAACTCGGCCAATCGTGTAACATCAGTGTCGTCATCGCAGGTCCTGCAGATGCTCTTCAGATGCTGCGCGGGCTGAATCAGTCGTCTTATCTCAGAGCGCTGTCACGGTACTTTGATGCCACATGTGACAGTCACATGGCGTCAGCGCAGCATCAATCGAGCCAAAATTTCTAACTGGCATGCACCGCTTTAAGACAGATTTCGATCAATCTGCGCAGCGCTGCATGAAGTCGAACGCACCTAATGTGTTGTGATTTGTGGTTCAGCTCCACATCGGCAGGATACGTCATGCTTCTTACTATATGCTCAATTGTGTAAATAATATCAGTGCAGTAGTTTTAGTTTGAGCCTGAATGAGACAGAATATAAAGTGGACATAGCTGAACCTCATGCCTGGTCTCCAAAATAAAATTTGACAAGTGTCTTTCATCTATATTCGGTTATAAGCATGTGTGAGTAATACAAAGCGATCGCATATCTTTTGCGAAATCGAGTTCATTATTTCAACTGTAGAATGCACTGAAATCTGGGACTGGGACATTAACTGGGAGAGATTATGGAAGCTGTCTTTTGTCAAATGCTTATTTGATAAATGCTATTTATTTTTTATAATTCTCTGGAACATAATTAAAAATAAATTGTAACCACTTCTCAAGTCCAAATGAAACAGAACAAGCTCCGTGAAAATAGCAGCGTTTGGACGGCATTTTACCTTTCTCTGCTACTAAGATTACAATGCATCTGTGGCCATGCTCCTTCATTGTGTGTTTCATTGGGGTTTATGACATCATTAACCCTGGTGTATTTCTTTGTAGTCCCCAAACTTCACAAAACATTCACTGTAGGCAGGCATGGATTAAGAATTCAGAGGCCCTGGGCACAATGTCTTGTAGGCCCCCTACCTGGCCGCCCCCCTACAGTTGAATTAAAAAATAAGATTAATATAATATATTTTTAAATAAAATTAATCTATAATGTACTGTCCGCATTTTTTAAAATAAATGATATATAGTTCATATATTTCTAGTCTACAAAGATTTAACTTATTTTTAAGGCATTTAAAGCATGCTTTCAAAAAAATACTAATAAAACTAGTAAAAAATTAATGGATTTTAATATACTTGTTCAAGTTCACTGAAGCAATACAAAAATATATATTTAAGGGTATTTTTAATGTATAACTTCTACAAACTTATAGTGCATATGATTTGGATATAATCCAGTTCTATGAGTCCTCCATAATACACACACTTATTAATAATTCCTAATTGTCTTCCTCGTGATGAAAAGTAGGCAAAATCTGATATTTAGTGGGGGAAAAAAAGAAGAACGTGTTCATCAGACGCTGGATTCGAACCCGGTTCATGACCGATCGCGTCAAAACATGTTGCCATGCGCTTTACGAGCTACGCCACTCAGGCTGATGGCTGCTGAGCTCATTAATTATGTTGTCTCTGTCAATCAAACAGTGATAGGTGTGAATCACTCAACTAGCTTATTTCAACGAGGTGCGCTATTTGCTCTTAGCCTAAATAGACACTCCAAAATCTGCATTTTACCCCCCTGGCAGGAGCCCCAAGTGCACACGGGCCCCTGGGCTTGTGCCCATAATGCCCATTGGTTAATCCGGCCCTGATTGTAGGCTTTGCTAAGTTAACTCTGTAAAAGCCAATGTCTCCCTTTGCATTGAACTTTGAGCACCTTATATTCAATGATTTTGTTTATGTTCACACAGCTTACACAAAAAACTAAATCGTACCGTAATGAACCACCCCTTTAAATTAAAAGAAAACAAAAAGAGGGAATGTCTGACTTGGGGACCATTTTGACTTGGTCCATTTAGTAACCCCTGAAATCAATGTAGCAACTGCCTTAACTAGAAACTTTCACAACCACTACATGTCAATTCACATTAGCAACAACATTAGTAATTACCGTGTATATCTTTGTAATCATTTTGAAGCATTTACATGTGAAGCGAATTCTGTATAGGCTAAACAGCTTTAAAAAGTGGCAAAAATAGGGCTTTGATCATATGTTAATGCTTATTATGCTATTTGAATTATGAATTATGCTATTATGGTTTGGCAGAGGTGGCATCATCTTTAGGGCAGCACTAAGACTCGGGCTAGATCAAATGTAGTATTTGGCCCAGATGTAAAAAATTTACATGTGGGCTGTGTAAGTTTTGCATATCTTGACCCATATTTAAATGCATTTAAATTATTTTGGAAAAATTCTACCAATTGGGTTGCTTCGAGAAAAACATGGCCATTAAGCGAAATGCTTCATGGGTTTATCAAATTCATTGCAATCGTGACACATCAACATATCTGGCCCAGTTATGGGCTATTAACTTGGCTGAGACTTGGTCCAATCATGTACTGTAATTCACTGCGGCATGTAGGCCAAACAAAAGCTGATTATGTGGGCCAAATCTGGGCCAGATAATTTTTGCTATGTGAGATGAATGTATTTGAAAGCGAAACATTCTGTAGTTCTTTTACTTTGTTTTAGTAATCATATAATGCACATCCTTTGTTTTTTCATAAGTGGCATGCCGTGTAAAACGTCATGCGTGTTACGATTTGTCCTCTTTTTGAACACTTTTACAGCTTTACTGTACATGTTTGCTGCATATATAAAGCATCTGTGTCTTGAGGTTGGTCTGTCTGATGCATTTTTCCTATGCACTGTTTAATTGAATGGGAATCACATGACTGATTACTCTGCTTAGCCAATCATCTTCTTAGTAACCACTCAAAACAGCTTACCAACCACTGAGAACACGTAAACATGAACAAACGCATGCACAAAACTAGATCTACCACAACATCTAAACTCTTCTGATTGCTTTTGGATGTTAAAAGTATTTGAAATTGCCTCCCAATCATGATGTTCATTAAATGACAGGAGGTGAAACATATTGTGAAGATAAAACTCCAAGATAGCACAAAAGATCAATGAAACAACAGTTCATCCATTTCTGAATGCATTTCATTGGACACCGTGAACGAGAAAGTTAACAATGTAACCTGATAAAATCACAAAAGCCACTGATGCAATGGACCTGTTTTCTAAATCTAAATGTTAGCGTTTCTATTCCTGCAGATGCAACCATTTGTGTCAGGAGTGGATCAGGGAGTCCCAAAAATAATGACATCTCATTTCTTCAACTCAGTGATCCCCCGGCCTTTGTCTTTCTTCCTCCACAAGGATCTGAAGGGTAGGAGTCTGTGTCGTGATATCCCAGAGCTTTCTGAAGAGCAGCAACATGAAAAGGCGCATCGGAAAGACCCTATTAGCTTTTCAAACATCTCTTGTGGATTTCACTCATTTCTCTTTCTCGTCCTATTTATGGTCAGGAATTCAGAAGTGTCCCATTTTGGTTTGATTGCACAAAACAATGCAGCAACACTACAGTCAACAGCAATATATTTTCTCTGAGAATACATGAAATGCTTGTTTTTGTAGGAACTGTTATGTTCTTACTAAGTGAGGTTTATGCATAAACAGATTTCGAGAGGATCACGTGCTTATGATTGTTCCCAGCTGTTCCAGCATCAGCTCATGATCTATTATCCAATCAGATGACTTGAAGAACCCACCCACCTCTACTTTCCCTCCTTTTCAGATGGGCGACACGGCGGCCCAGTGATTAGCACTGTTGCCTCACAGCAAGAATGCCGCTGGTTTAAGTCCCTATCAAACCAGAGGACATTTCTGTGTGGAGTTTTGCTTGTTCTCCCCGTGCTCGCATGGGGTTTCCTCCCACAGTCCAAATAACTCGCACCCTAAGTGAATTGAACAAACAAAATTGATACCATAGTCAAGCTCTCTACACCTTTCCTCAGTCATCCATATCCATCATTCAGCTAGAATAAGCCGAGGGAGTTTATTGAGATCTACCTGAGCTAAAACTCCCCTCTCACCCTGCAAACGGGAGGGAGCCAAGGCCTCGAGGATCTCATAAGCTCAGTGCTCTCTCCCGGGACAGCATGCCAAACAAGCTTTATTATCAATCATCAGCTAAGTGTGAACTCTTGAAAGGGGTTTTGTGTTGGTATCTTAAAAAGTAGTAACGCGGAAAAACCTTGCTGAGATTGATGTGTAGTAATTAGTCTGATTGCAAAAGTAAAAACCAATTCACAGTAAATTCAAGCACCAATGCTTCTGTTTAGAGCTGCACGATTCTGGCAAAAATGAGAATTGCGATTTTTTTGGTGTAAAATAAAGGTTAATGCACAGTAAAGTGATGACATCAGAATACAACCATTAAAAAAATCTGATGTTGAATTATTATGTTTGTGATATATGCTTGCAATCTGGCACTGACAACATTATTAGAATTTTACTGGTAAAATCAGACAATTGTCATTATTAAATTCCCTCTTGCATTATTCAACATTACATACAGTAGCTAGAGTAGTTATACTGACACTGTCAAACATTTATTATTAGCACAACACTGTGTTCGCTATGAAAGAGAAAAACGTACTAAATGCTTGTCGTAATCATAACTCTAAAATGCGATATGATTATTTAAATGTGCACGCTTTCAGTTTCATTTTCACTGCTAAGAGCGGTTCATACTTCCGCGTGGCTCGCAAACGATCACTCTGTGCCACAAACTGAATGTAATTTACAACTTTATTACCTGTTATTCACAGCCTATGCAGGTTCTGTTCACTAAAGTAGACATCATTCAGTCGCGCGCCCACCCTCGCTGTGGTAACAGCTCACGGTCAGCAGCTCACGTCACGTGTGATTTTGCGACGGCCGTGAATACATCATTACATTAAGACAGAAACAGTGCTGGACTAACCAATGGGCATTATGGGCACAGGCCCAGGGGCCCGTGAGCACTTGAGCAGACAGAGACAACATAATTAAAGAGTTTGGTTGACAGCAGCGTGAGTGGCGTAGCTTGTGAAGCGCATGGCAACATGTTTTGACGCGATCGATCATTAACCGGTTCGAATCCAGAGTCTGATAAACTCATTCGTCTTTTTTCCTCATTACATTGCAGATTAGAAATACATTTATTTTATTAGAAAGAAAATATTTTTGCTTAAGAATGAAAATAATGAAAACGTGATATAAAGTCACAAGTGGCTCGTGGGTATTTCATAAGGTTTAGCTTATTTCATATGTGTATAAACAACATCTAAATAGTGATTTTAAATGTTCTATAAATAGTTATTTTCCACCTGGTGTTAAATGTTAACAACATCTTAATATAACTAATTTGTATTTACAACCAATACCCTTTAAAATAGAGGTGTGAACCTACACTGGTCTCACGGTTCGGTTTGGTTCAGATTATCATGGCATCGATTCGGTTCAATATGATATCTCGGTGCATTGATGATGCTTTCCATACATAATTAGATTTTTTTCTTTACAACACAAGAAAAAAATTGTATCAAAATCTATAAATATGTTTAGATTTATATATTATTTGTAATATAATTTTGTCCTCTAATACAAGCAGTAAGATATATGAACTGTACCTTTAATTTTACCTGCTCAAAAAAAAAACACTCTTTGTGAATGTTTTAGAAAAAAATCAAAAATACATGCACAGAAGACAGCACGAGCATTCATAACAAATAAACTAATGTAAATATTATCCCGCTTGCTTTTTGAGAGCTGGCAGGATCTTACACCACTATGATTGGTCATTGTCTTCACCTGCTCAACAGAAAGGGCTGAGAATGGCTTTAGAAACGAAAGCGCTGTTCACCCATGAGTGACGCGGGAAAAACAGCTGTGGGTCAGTCTATATGCGCATAATACACGATTATCAGGTAATCCGTAATAGAATAAATACAATACAATAAACTCGCACCACAGGCACGCTTGTTTCTGGATCCACAAGTATCGCTTTAACAGTCGAGAGAAAGGAAAATTTACCTTACGAACATGCCAACGGCGAGTCAAATGCCCAAAGTGTGTGTGTGAGAGAAAGCGGGGCAGAGATGGAACAGCATTTCTCTCTAGTAGTGAAATAGCGGCTCATGCTTTACCATTCCTCAGTGTCAGTGAAAGATCTGCTTTTTAAGTAGTAGAAGTGTTTTATTTACTCACCGTCACTTCCTTCGCCATAGTATTCTACCGCGACATTACGCATAGGGCATAAATGATGTCAGTGCGTAATAACCGGTTATGATCTATTACTGAACCCATATTGAATTGTCCCCATTTGCATCGCGGTGCACCAAAGAAACGATTTATTTTGAAACTTTTAAATATTAGTACTGCTTCAACTTGAACAAGCATACTAAAAAACATACAAAAATGATCAAAGTGTGCTTTAAATCTTTAAAATAAATAAAATAAAATGTCTGTAGACTATAAATATATTTTCTGTATATCCTTTATTTTAAAAATGCGGGCAATACATTTAAGATTCATTTTATTAAAAATTATTATATTCTTATTTTTTAATTCAACTATAGGGGTGCAGCCAGGTAGGGGGCCCAACAAGAAAATGTGCTCAGAGGCCTTTGAATTCTTATTCCGGGCCTGGACAGAAATGACATTTTTGGGTGTATTATACCTTATAAATACAGTATGTGACTCTTTCAACACCATTTGGCGATGTCTATGTCGATAAGCTACGTATATAATACAATGTGAAGACTTGTGAGGCCACCTTTGCATCTCTCCTGAATTTGAAAATATGATTGGCAAAATCGTAGAAATGCTGGATTAAGATCGTCTAGGGGGTCGAATCGAGATCGCAATCTTTTAACGATTAATCATGCAGTTCTACTTTTGTTCTCCTCTCTCTTCTTAAAAATGAAAAGGAAAGATTAAATAGTGTGTCCATACAATACAATGGACTGTGAGGAAAGAGATTTATCAAAGAGCTGTGTGGGATTATGCCAAAATTTAAAGTTTGTTTCAGAAAATCTGTGTATTTTGATACTTTGCTTGTGATACTGCAGCCATATAACACAAATGTTCATAAACAAAGTACTAATCCTAAACAGAGAGTGGTGGTAGATCAAAGGTATAAACACACACCAAGCATGGGAAAGGTGTGTGCCAGGCATTAAATCCACACAGTGGTCTTTATATTACACACTTTGTTTATCTAAAGTGCTCTGTGCTGCGAGTGACAGCATTTTGGATTCTGGATCTCAAAACATTTTCTATGGATGAGAAAATCCTGATTAATGCAAAATATTTCCCATAATGAACAAAAGTTTTGGAGACATTATCTAAATGTGATTGCCAAAACGTGGGGTTAAAATAGCTGGTTGCTAAGGTGTTCTACGGGTAGTTGCTAAGTCACATTGCTATATGTTGTTACTGGTGGTGTCCTGGATGGTTGTTTGCCTGTCCTAGGTGGTAACTACAGTGGTGTGGTTGCTGTGTAAATGTTAGGAATGGTTCCTTTAAGGCATTATTATGTGGAAACAGTGGTGTCATACTGTAGGTAACTTCAAGACAGCTCTTGGTGGTTACTATAATTACTAAGGCAATGTTTTTACTAGTGTCTTTTCATTTTAAAACACACAACTTATGACTGGAATCAACACTAAGTCAGAGTTTTCCACCTTCTAAAACTGACAAAGTATTGGAAACACTCCAAACCTCATTTTAGTAAAAAAAAAAAAAAAAAAAAAAAAAAAAAAAAATAATAAATAAAATAAAATAAAAATGCTTAAAATTTTTTTTGTTTTTTTGGAAATAATGAGTTTTACAGAACGAATTAGGCTTGGGTATTAGTAAAACTGTAATATTATAACATATTTTTCCAAATTTCCATGTAAGTACACTTTTGTGAATAAGGAAACGATGTTGTACACACTCTACTGAAGATATCCATTAGCCTACATATTTAATTTTGTTTGTTAAGCGCAAAGATTTGTTTCAAAACTATTTCTAAATTCAGTTCTAATTTCCAGCAAACGAATACATGAACTGAATAAATAAGTGTGGTCAAAAAACTGACTTATATCCAAACACACGTCCTATTCTTATGCCCCATATGGTGATGCATATGTCTCCAAAACCAGACAGGTGGACAAATCTAAACTTGTTTTTATTAAAATAAATATAAATATGCATATAATAAATAATACTGCTAATAATAACAACAATATACTAATTCAGATTGTCATGAATAAACTGAAAAAAAACCTGGACATGTAGAAGGCAGACATGGCAGTGTTTTTATATTTATGTAGTAAGTAATAATTTTTGTAACAATTCAACCCTTTTTTTTTTCATGTCAAGATATTTGTGTATTACTTTACATCCATGTGTGTATTAAGCATTTGAACCTGCATAGGCATATGACTAATGCGCTCTGCGCTGGACTTTAAACCGGCTTTTACTTGGTCAATGATGCAGTCTATTTCAGCTTCTCAAAATAGCTACGAGCCAACAATGCGCCTCAACAAACCTCCTTTATAGACCATCACACCCATGAGTCCACAAAGTAGCGCAAATAGATTTGCTATTTAAACAAAGTGACGCAAAACATGAAAATTAGAGTTGCTCTGATCTGAAAATAGCAACAATTGTGCCAAACACATCTTGCAACTTATTAGCACTGGGTGTATGATAGGGCCTCGAGCAGTGTTGCCAGATGTAGCTGACTGATTACAGCCCAAGAACTAATCCAAAACACATAAAAAAAGCAAAAGCAATCACCCAGTCATCTTTAGGCTATCATAAGTGATGACGGGGGGGTTGATGGTCGCGAGAAAGCCATTGCAAAACCGCTCAAATTTCTCACCTATTTTTTTACCTGCACAATCTAATCAAATCAAACACTAGCCCCGGGTGTACTTCAGACCCCATTTTAGAAATAAATAAATAAATAAACATTCTGTGGTTGTGTTTTGGAAATGAAGAGTTATACTGGATCAATTAGGCTTGGGTATCAGTAAAATTGTTAAATTATAACATATTTTTTTCAAAATTTCTAATTTTATCATTATCATTTAAATCATTTTCTTTCAGAAAAGAATGTGTTCAGTGGTGTATGGTTACTTGGGTGATAAATAACTTAGCCAAGTCCTTTAATTTCAAATTAAACAGTTTGAAACAAAACACTTAACAAAAAGTTAAGTGTGACATCATGCAAAGTGGCTTCCGGGTCCAAGTCCTCTATCAAACTGTATGGGGAGATTCATCAAATGGTAATAATAAACGTTTATTTTAATAATAAACATGCTCTTTTGTGGATATCAGAACACATTCAACATCAAGTGTCAGTACATCAAAACACACTTATATTCTTGAATAATTGAGACTCTGTTTACACCTTTATTTAGTGTCGTCTACTTACACTCAAAAAATGATGTTTGCTTTTATTCAAAGTATTTATTTAAAATCAGCTGAAACAACACAATTATTGAGTTTTTTTTGGAGACAACATACTTGTTTTATGTTCAATCTAATTCATTTATAAAAACGAATAAGATAACTTAATTCCTTCATGCTCTCCCAACACAAATCAATTGTGTGAAACACGACATTTTTTTACAGTAGATCTGTCAATTAGGATTTGGATGTGGACAGCGGAATTAAGGATCCAATGGCAGTATTTATTCAACAGAGGAGGGTCAGACAGGCAAAGGTCAATAACAAGAGCAAACGGGTACAAACGGGTGAAGCAAAAGAGTGATCGGGTCACAGGCAAAGAGATTGGTCCAGGTGGCAAACTATGTAAAACAAAGGAACAAAGCAAGGGGTCAAATACACCAAGGCAGGGCAAGGCAAGACGAGACAAGGAAAACGAGTAGTAATGCCCACTAACAGTTAAACAGGACTCAGCACTGATGTGTGTGTGTGTTCTGTTTTTAAAGTCTATGTAATCAGTTTACCATGTGTGTAATAAATGTGAAACAGAAACCGGTGTGTGTGAGGTGCATGCTGGGACTTGTAGTTTGTAAATGTGGTGTGTGTGTAGTTCTCCAGCGATCCGCAGTAGCTAGATCGGTGGTGACTCTAACAAGATCATACTGACAAAAACGCATATTAAAAGGACAGTTCACCCAAAAAATTACTCACCCTCAAGTGGTTATTAACCTTTATTTATCTTTATTCCTTATTCTTTTGAACTCTACGGAAGAAATCTTAAATAAATCTGGTAACCATGACCTTCTTAGTATAAAAAAATCAAATAGTATAGAAGTCAATGGATGCAGGTTTCCAGCCTTCTTTAAAATAACTTCTTTTGTGCTAAACAGAAGAAAGAAATTCAGGTTTGGAACAAAGTGTGAGTAAGTAATGACAGAATTTTCAGTTTTGGGTGAACAGTCCCTTTTTCGCCAGATGTAAACATCATCTAATAGCCCAAGCATATGAAACAGTAACGCTTCCCAAAGCAAACACCACTACAATCCAACCACTAAAGCAAATAAAACCAGCATTTGCATTGACATTAGAGCATTACAACAGACACTTAACATTAACACAGTCCATATGCCACTCTTCAACCATTTTATCGACAAAAACAACTCAAGCTCTGTGTCAGCCAAATTACATAATTGTCAGGCTAGAGAAAACGCTGTCCTTGACGGCACTAAATGTGTTTCAGAAAGTGTGTATGTGTGACAATATCAGCCAACGTCAATGTTCGGAAGCTTGAACAGCATAAATAAGCCTCCACAGGCCCTGGCTCATTTGAATAATGCAAATGAGCAGAGCGCAATGACAGGAAGAGGAGGTGGAGCCTGATGACATCATCAGGAGAAGGTCAAGTCTACAAACAGCACTTGAGAAGCTCGTCTAGATTAATTGGCCCTGCGAGGAAACATTAGACCGGTTAGAGAAGCTGTGGTGACTAAACAGTCTCTGACCCGCGGTTAAGTGTAGGGAGATTCACGTCTGCGAAACTGTTATTACAAACAAAGCAATCTCTCGGGGCGCAGTAAAGACATACTCATCAGAGCAAAGGATTCGTAATTGTTGCCCTTTGACATGGAAACGGGGCTGAGATTGTAGCCGCATGACAACAATATCAGAGTTTTATGCACCGTTACTTGATGACAGAACAAACAAGTCAATCACACTAATAACCACAATACTCATCAATGGAGAGGAGATACTCAGTTTTAAAGTGTGTTTATTACAGTACAGGAGTGTGTGTGTGCATATACACTCACTGGCCATTTTATTAGGTACACTTTATTATGTCCAACTGCTTGTTAGGGCAAATTTCTAATCAGCCAATCGTAGGCAGCAACTCAATGCATTTAGGCATGTAGACACGGTCAAGACGATCTGCTGCAGTTCAAACCGAGCATCAGAGGCGGATGGGCTACAGCAGCAGAAGTAAATGATCAGATTCTCTGGATTTACTGGATTAATTAAGCATGGATTTCAGTACAAATTTGTATATATTTGTTTGATTTTATAAATGTCTGACAACAATTCTTTCAAGTTTCATATGAAAACATTGTCATTTAGAAAAATGTCTTTCAGAAAATGGCAATTAAAAAATTAGAAAAATTAGAAAGCATGGCAATTAGTCGAAATAGCAAATGTTTTAATTGAAAATCAGGGTGTAACAAATACAGTTCTGGCAACGGAGTTGAGCATCCAAATGCAACATCTTCATTAACAAGAGTGGTCAGGCATGCAATAGTCACAAGCAGGAGCAAATAGTAACATAGAGGGCAATCCAAATGCATAGTCGGGTCCAGGCGGCTAACAGCAAACACTGTACGGAATGACAAGGAAACGCTTCCTATTGTTACAAAACCAAAACTCAGCACTGTGTGTGTGCAAGTGTGGTGTATAAATAGTCCAGGATATCAGTCCACGATGAGTTACCAGCTGTGTGTGTGTAATCAGTGTGAATCAGGAACCGGTGTGTGCATGGTGCATACTGGGAGTTGTAGTTCATTAACGTGGCGTGTGTGTAGTTCTCCAGCAATCCACAGCGGATAATTCGCTGGTGATCATCATACAAAATTATTCAACCAAATATTAATTTTCTAAATCATCTAAGGTTATAAACATTGGCATTTATAATTCATAAATGAATATATAACTGAATATTTATAACTCATAAATGCATATTAAAAAAATATAAATACAATTTTCTAATCTTTTCAAGTTATAAATAAATAATGAGCAGAATATTAGCAGACATATCTTGACACATATACATATCACAATATATCAGCTCATATTTAACAAGAAAAAATCCTACTACATATATATCCTATTAGGATTAGTTCCTAAAATCATGACATGATAAAAAACGGGAACTGTAAAATATTTATGTAAATAAAACAAATGAAAGAAACAATATTACACCTTTTAAACTGTAATTTACTGTGAGTATAACTCAGTAAAATACTTTTGAAGCTATAAAAAAATGGCCTGAAAAGTTTAGTATGGTTGTGTATTGCACCTCATTATAAGCTAAAACTGAGCTCTGCTGCAAATTTTGAAATATAAAGTTACATTATGATATATAACATGGCATTGTAAAGTATAAACCCGCAATTGTGGAAAAAAAATGATCCTGTAACTGTAGCTACAATATTAAGTGAATGATGAGTACATAAAACTAACATTATTCTTTTCGTACTTTGATTTAGAAATGCAAATGTGGTTGGGTCTTACTTCAAAGAGTATAAAGTCATGAACCTGAACATCTTTAGATATCAGAAATGTCAAAAAGCCGAATATCTGTCATCATCAATATGTCTGTCAGACTACAGCACGGCTAAACAAAGATCACAGCAGCTTCGCATGTCAAGATTATTTGACTTTTTACCTCATAGTCATATTGCTTCTCAAACAAAACTTTCCTGACACATCAGTCGTTTAGAGGAATAAAGAAGTGTCAACCTGTGACAGCAGTTTGTTCAGAGAAGATTGGAAAATAAGCAAGTCGTAGATTATTTACATGAAGCCTGTTGTTTAGGGGGCTTTTTAAAGGACTACAAAATCTGAGCCCTACCTAGGATGGATGGATGGATGGATGATTTAAAGACCATTTAGAAAGCTTTTGGCGTTATTGAGATACAATAGTAGGCTTTTATTTTAAAATTTATTTATTTTTGTTTTCTTCTTTTCTTTTTATTTTACTTTTAATTTCAAAAGTTCTTGTTTGTTTTAAATAGTGTTTAACAAAAATAAAAATATTGTTAACATAATTGTTGGCTTAGAATTATTGAGTTACCTTACGTTATTTTAGTTCTTATTAAAATATGTAAAAACGATTTTGTTCCTTTTATAGAAGAAACTTCATAGAAAAATTCATTTATTTTATTATTTCAATATAAGTTATAATTTAAAAAGATGTAAAAATGTTTATTAGTTCAAGTTGTTCATTAGTTATTAGTTAAATAAAGATGTTTATTACTTCTTTTAAGTTAAAAAGATTTCCTTGCAAAAACGAAAAAAAAAATAAAAATACTTTTTTTCAGTCTTGTTTGTTTTATTTTACTGTCTTTAAACTTACTTTAAAGATGTATAAAAAATTACAATAAATTTTTATTGTATTTAATTACTTAATTTGTTCTTAAGTTAGATTTTTTTAATTACACAACATAAAAATAAACCAAAAATAACAATTAGTTACTTTAATAAATAAAGTCAATATTTTATATTGGGTAATTTAATCGAATAAAAAAGAGCCATCGATGTAGAAACACAGACTATAATATTAAGATAAAACAATCATAAAAACAAAAATAAAACAATCTTTAAAAAACTATTCTGGATAAAATAAAATAAACTAATATAAAATAAATTAATATAAAACAAAACAAAAATACATAAATAACAAAAACAAAAAAAAACTAAATAAAATATTTTTTACTAATTAAATTGAATCATTTTGCTATTTCAAGTTAAAAAATGCCATCTTTGCTATAGCAGAAACAAAAGAAACAATTAAATTAAAAATCCAATTAATTTGCACTGATTTTGTAAGTTTTATTTATTTTATTATGTATTTTATTTTTACTTTAGCTTGATTTTTTTAATTACACAACATAAACCTAAATGAAAAACAACAATTAGTTAATTAGAATAAATAAATATTTTATTTTGGGTAATGTAATCGATTAAAAAAGATACCATAATGTAGAAACACAGACTATAATAATACTATAAAACTATCTTTTAATATAGTGATGTAGTTTTGTTTATTTATTATTTTACTTTTTCAAGTTAAAAGATGTAAAAAAAATATTTGCTAGCAGAAACAAAAGAAACAAAATATGTTTTGTTTTGTTTTTTTCAATTAATTTTCAATGTATTTGATTACATTAGTTTTATTTATTTTAGTATGCATTTTATTTTTAAACCAAAAATAACAATTAGTTCCTTTAATAAATAAATAAAATATTTTGTTTTGGGTAATTTAATCAAATAAAAAAGATGATGTAGAAACACAGACTATAATAATAAGATAAAACAATCTTTTAAAGTTTATTCTGGACAAAACAAAACAAATTAAATACATTTATTAATTAAATACATAAATAAAATAAAATTAAATAATTTTAACTACTACTAATAATAATAATTTTACTATTTCAAGTTAAAATAAACTTTTTTTCAATTAATTTTCATTTTATTTGCTACATTAGTTTTATTTACTTTAGTATTTTTATTTAGTTAGATTTATTTTTTAATAACACAACATAAAACTAAACAAAAAATAATTAAATATTGTTAAAGGTAAATATTTTATTTTGGGTAATGTTAATTGTATTTTGTATTGGTTTTGGCTATTTTAAGTATAAAAATAATTCCTTGGGCACTGGCAAAAATATATTTTAGGTTTTCTATATATTTTAGACAAAAACAAAAGAAAGAAAAACATTAAGTTAACATTTATTATATTTGAAGTAATATAGTTTTAGTTAACTACAAAAGGAATTCCTGGCAGAAATATACAGTATTATTGTAGATCATGTTTTTTTTTTTTCTTTTGTTTTAGTTAACATTTATTATATTTTAAGTTATATAGTTTTAGTTAACTATACTAATCCTGCTTTAGTTTAGTTATTGAAATAAAGCACTGCTATACTTTTAAGTCTTCTATGTAAAAATCACCTTGACAAGTAAAGCATTATTTACGGAGTGTTTGTGTGTTTCAGTAAACTCTGTTCTTCTTCATCATTCAATAACAGCTTCTTGAAAAGCCTGATTAGACTGTGACAGCTTCATAAAACAACCTGAGCTCAAGTAGAGCAAACAAACTATTAAGGTCAAAGGAAAATCAAACACTAAATGTTGCTGTGATGCTCTTTAGTGCTGTGATAAACGGCTGAAGCTGCAGACTTGATCCACATGGCTGAAATGTTCAACATTTAAAAACTTTTTTTTTTTTTTACTTGTTGGTCTTATACTGTTGATGTCTGTTGATCTAAAAATTGTAATAATTAATGTGGTGTCCATTTTTCCAATAGCAAGAATTTAACAGCTAGTATATATTTATATTATTGGGAAAGCTGATACATATTTTAGTGCATAAAACTGAAGTCAAAGCCATAATAGTGATAAGTCATAATACCTGCCTATGTTACAATTTTGGATCCAGAACACATGTAATTAATACAACCATAAAACAGATCAATTTATAGGACAGCAACATTTTTTAATAATAATTATAATTAAAATAATAATAAAATAAAATGGTCATTTTGAAGCAAATAAACAAATTAATTTCATTAAAAGCAAATTCATCAAATAAAAAAGATTATATGATGTAGGAACACCAAGTATTAAGGTAAAGCAATATTTAAAAAACTATTCTGGATAAAATAAAACAAAATAAAATAAAATAAAAATGTAAATAAATAAAATAAAAAAATAAATAAATAAAAATTAAATAAACAAATAAATAAATAAATAAAATCTGACTTTGTTGGTTCCTTTGTAACTATAATCTAAAATCCCCAATACGATTAAACTGTTCATGCAATAAACTCCATAGAAGCCTAAAATATGGTCAGGCAAAATAAGTCATCAATATCCAATTTAAAAGTACTAATTAACAGCAAACATGCTCATCATATTCATCCGAAAAAGTATTCATCCGAAAAAGTTTGTTCCTCAAGTCTATCCTTTCCTTTTACACAAATGAAAGGCTTAAAAATCCAGCAGATTTCCCTTTACTGTCAGCATCCCCATATGTCCTGATGCTACTTCATGACATCCGGCATCCTCACCGCGAGTTCTTTCATGTTTAGCAGACAGATTTTACATTCGGCGAGTGAAGATAGCATTGAGTTTCTGAGGAAAATCAGAATCCGGACTGATTTCTGAAAGTGCAAAATAGTCTCATCTTCTCTCGCATTGTCAACAACCTGCTGTTTACTGTCTTTCCGAGTTTCTCCATCTCACTTACGCATAAAACATTCATAACCAAGATGGCAGATGAAAGAGCAGTGGTGGGTAAAAATGAGAAAGAGAAAAAGAAAGAGAAAGAGAAGAGAAAAAGAGCGGCAGTTCTCCTGAGGCTCAATCCCTCTCTGATTGAGTACAAACACGTTTTTTTTTTTTTTTTTTCAAAGAAGCCACTAAACATAGACTTATCATAATCCGCACAAATAATTCACGGCATATTCTACAGCGTGTAACTCTCCAAAAATGACTTCTTAAATCCTATATAATGACGAGTTAAAATGTTATGCCTCAGATGCTCGCTGAAGATGTAAATATTTGCTTCTTTGGCAGATTTTATGGATTGTGTGTGTCATATTTAAGAAACATTGTATTTTAAATGCAGTTCGCTGTTGAGGGATGGTGGGGCAAGTTGTCACAGTGGTTGCTTTTTAGTTTAGAGTCAATCATTTAATGTAGTTCAATTTAACACTGTGAAATTATAATAATAATGCATGCTTTACATAAAAATTTGGATAGATTATACTTGTGTTGCAGTTGCTTGGTGGAAATACACAATAAAGCACAATCATTGCAGGATTTCAGCTCATTGAACAAACTCATTTCCTATAACTGATTTCTTTTGTCTTTGTCATGATGACAGAGCGTAATATTTGACTAGATATTTTTCAAGATAGTAGTATTAAGCTTACAGCGCAATTTAAAGACTTCACTAGGTTTGGCTATTCTCACAAAACCATTCAAACGACACAGCACTTAGGATTTTAAATACTGTATAAAATTTAGTAAAATTAAACATTGCATTTCTACTCAAATTTTCATTACCGCAATGCGTTCATCCATGTCTGAATCTGTGTTACGTTATGACTTAAATATATTATCATATATTGTTTTGGAATAAAAACGAATTAATTGTTCTAGTATATTACATAACAAACAATTTCCAGAATAATCATATATAATAATAATAATAATGAAAAATAAGGAAATTGTGTCCATCACTGATGTTCTTATCCTCCTCTTCAATGTTTGACAAAACAGGATTGCTTAAACACACATAAAAAGTTCAAATAAAGTTTAATTAATATAAAACTCAGTCATTTAATAAAAATAAAGTCAATTCTGTTCTCTATCAAGTTTCAACAGAGGAATTATGTTTTTATTTTACTGCGTTTTTCACTGAAATTTTCATTACCGCAATGTGTCCCTCTATGTCTGAATGTGCGTTATGTTGTAACTTGAATTTATTAACATGAACGTTTTAGAACATGAACAAATGAATTGTTCTAATAAATTATTAATAGACACAACAAATAATTTCCTGAATATTCATCCATAATAATAATGAAAAAACTGGTAAATTATGTGTCTATGACTGATGTTCTCATCCTCCACAACAGGATTGTTTAAACAAACATAAGTTCAAATGAAGTTTATTTACTATAAAACACAATTAATAAAACCATAAAAATATAACATTAAACATATGATTAAACTTATGTTTTCTACCAAGTACAATGTAAAATTTCAACCGCATTTTCTCAATTTCTCATTACCGCAATGTGTCCATCTGAATATGCATTATGTTGTAATTTAAACATTTTAACATGAAAGTTTTAGGATAAAACAAATGAATTGTTCTCATAGAATATTTTACATGACAAAACAAATAATTTTCTGAATAATCATGTATAATGATAATGAAAAATGCAGGTAAATGATGTGTCCCTGACTGATGTTCTCATTCTCCGCAACAATTTTAAAGGATTGTTCAAACACACGTAAAATGTCAAATAAAGTTTAATAAATACAAAACTTAGTCATTTAGTAAAAACATAAGAATAAATGTTTTATGTACAATGTGTAATTTCAACATAAGAATGATCTTTTTTTATATTTTACTGCATTTTCTACTGAAATTCTAATTACCGCAATGTGTCCTATGTCTGAATGTGCTTTATGTTGTAATTTAAACATTTTTACATGAAAGTTTTAGGATAAAAACTAATTAATTGTTTTAATAGATTATTTTACATGACAGAACATATAATTTCCTGAATATTCCTGTATAATAATAATAAAAAAATAATAATCCTGCATAATAATAACGAGAACAAAAAAAAACTGGTAAATTATGTGTCCATTAGAGATGAGTGGATCAGCTGAAACGTCACCCGAATCCGCAGCTTCATACTAATCATGCACCGGCCACCCGCCCGCACATATAATTAATATATTACATATATATATATCTGTACCCGACCCGCACCGCACTCGATCGTCACTTTAATAATGCAAGTTTTTTGTTTTAAGCATGATGATAGGTCAGCGTGGATTGTTCGTTATTAACAGCAGATTCAGTGAGCTAATCTATGCATCCTTTGCCAGAGACAACATGGAAGAGGCGTACTGTAGCCTATATCAAGGCATCACAGGTCTTGATATATGCTCTATAGGTGAATGAATTAAGCTAAATTGTCAGAAGTGTATGTGTGTGAATCAGTGTGTGTGGATGTTTCCTATTGTTGGGTTACGGCTGGAAGGGCATCCGCTGTGTAAAAACATATGCTGGATAAGTTAGCAGGTTATTCCGCTGTGGCGACCACAGATTAAAAAAGGGACTAAGCTGAAAAGAAAATTAATGAATGAATGAGCCTGCAAATTACGGTCCGTTTGCCTGATGAAAAATTTATTGAAAACACTTTTGTATTTTACAGAATGTGTTAAAAATATACAAAGCAAAAATCTTTAATAACTAAACTCGGTCACACTTTATTTTGATGGTCCGTTTGTTGAATTAAGTTACATTGCATCTACATGCCAACTAATTCTCAGTAGATTATAAGTAAACTGTTAGGATTAGGGTTAAGGTTAGGGTTAGTGTAAGTTGACATGTACTTGCAAAGTTTCCTATAGTCAGTTAAATATCTGTTAAAGGAGCAGTATCAACAGATATTAAGCAGACAGTCTACTAATACTCAAATGGACCATCAAAATAAAGTGTTACCGTAAACACATCAACTCGCGATGCACCCGCAATTAATCATAATATATTTTTTTATTACCCGACCGACCCATGGATTATCCGCAGTGCCTGCGGATATAACTGCCATCCACGCATCACTAGTGTCGATGACTGATGTTCTCATCCTCCAAAACAATTTTAAAGGATTGTTTAAACA
This sequence comes from Danio tinwini, assembly GCA_903798205.1. NCBI lineage: Eukaryota > Metazoa > Chordata > Actinopteri > Cypriniformes > Danionidae > Danio > Danio tinwini. The sequence goes on from CAIGQZ010032474.1 coordinate 704,809, forward strand.
CATATAAAACGTTCAAATACAGTTTATTTAAAGGGCACCTATTTTACCCCTTTTTTAAGATGTAATATTAATATTATGGGTCTTCTGAGTGTGCCAGTTTAGGTTCAGTTCAAAACACAATTCAGATTTTTTTTTATTATGATGTGTTTAAAAAGTGCCGTTTTGGGGGCGTGTACACAGTTTGTTGTTTTAGGGGCATGTTGCTTCACATGAAAATTAGTTTCGACTTCCCGCCCAACTTAACAAGGGGGCGGAGGCAAGAGCTTCCCTTTTTTTGTGTATGGCTACAGACAGGCAGACAGAGAGAAGCAACATGAGTGAAAGGACCAGCATTCAGCCGTACATGTACGACTCAGACACAGACCAAGCAGAGACTACAAAATCATTTGTGTCTTTGCATAGTTTAACAGCCAACTGTGTGCTAGTTTAAAGCTCCGAGCTTGTAGCCTAGACCGAGACTAATAACCAAGCACACTGAATTAACTTTGACTGAAGGGCATCACACACCGCGACATGGCGCGCACATGACAGTTGAAAGTATTGCACACTTGCGCCGCCGATTTGTGTCACCTGATAAAACTTATGTTTAGAATTCAGAAAATGCATGCCGCTGCGTGGCGCGACGCTGCTTGTCCCCGAGCGGCGCTTCTGGTGTACGACCAGCTTGAGGCAATAAGGGCGTCGGATGCGCTGCTCAGAGCCACGACACGGCATACCAGACGCGCACATTCGCATGTTATTTAAAATGAAACTATTCAGATAATGCTCTGTGACGTGGCAGAAATATGAACAGTGTCCTGAGCAGGGCCAGCGCGACTATAAAGGCGACCTTGGCGGCAGAATAGTGAGCGAACCCCCCGGTCCTCACTTTCATTCACGACACCCTCCTGGTCCTCACTTTCATCCACGACAAAGCGAAATGCATGGCGCTGCGCGTCGTTAGTTAATTATTTCCAATGGAGGGACGCGCACGTGAAGCAACGCGCTCGCACTTTCCAGCTGCACCTAGTTAAGATGACAGGGAGCTTCTGTGACCACGGGAAATAAAAACCGATGAAGTTTAAGGAAGACACAATGAAAAGTACACCTGTATGCAAACTCACCAAAACTCACAAACACTGGCGGCGAGGAGAGTGATAACGTGGTGAATGTTGAGCCCATTGAGCCTTACATCTAAAAATAGAGCAGGGGTGTTTCTTTGGTGACATCGCTTTGACTCACACGCTGAAAATGGCGGACGTGAAACAACATACTGAGGATATGGTAATGCGCACCTGTCAATCAATATTGGTGGGGGGGGGGACTGCACTCCTACGTCAAGTTGCGGTCGATCTCAAAACCGCTCCAATTGGTCCACCGTTTTTATGCTGTTAAATTGAAAAAAAAAAGCACTGAGTGTGTTTATATTACCCCAATGATATAAGTCTATACAGTCTATACACTATACCTACACATATGTTTGTCCAAACAGCTTGAAAAGTAGATTTTTCACCATAGGTGCCCTTTAATATAAAACTTAGTCATTTAGTAAAAACTTTTTTACATTTTGTCATGTCAAAATTTTTAAAAGACTTTTTGATTATCATTATTGAAACAAGAAGTTTTGTACATTTAGATAATTGTTGGATTTACATTTTTTTATAAAATAAAATGTACTTGTCTAAATATATGCACTTTGTAAAAATGAGCTAATTTATCATAGTTTCTTTATTATTAACAAAACATACTGAGGTACCTTATTACTGTTGTTTCAGTAATGAGAATTTAGGCATATTGCAGACTAGTTTTAAATAACTTAAGAATTAAATGTTAATTAAAAATGTACGGTTTATATTGTATCCTTATGACTTGTTTATTTGTAGACAGCAAGATAAAAAAAGGAAAGCTTTAGCAAAGGCAAGGTTGACAAATTTCCTAGAACTGCTCGAGGAGTACAGAAGGAAGAAAAGAGAGAGGTTGGATCTGAACACAGTGGAACATGCTGTAGAATCTCCACTGCCTATAGTGTTTTGGGAATGTGATTGTAGAGTAATAAATGCTGCAAACAGTGTGCAAGGTATGTGCTGTAGGGTACGCAGATGTATAAATCAGGCTTTTAGCTTGCAGATCCAAACACTTTCAGGACTCAAGCTAAAAACTCCATAGGGTCAAAGTAGGCATAGTATAGTTCATAGGCAGCCAATGAAGATCATACACACTGTAAAAACTGTTTGGTTCCACACAATTCATTCATGTTGTCCTAACACAAATCAAATCATTCATACATTTATTATTTTTTTTTCGGCTTAGTCCCTTTATTAATCTGGGGTCGCCACAGCGGAATGAACCGCCAACTTATCCAGCATATGCTTTACGCAGCGGATGCTCTTTCAGCTGCAACCCATCACTGGGAAACACCAATACACTCCCATTCACACACATGAACTACGGACAATTTAGCTTACCCAATGCACATATAGTCCATGTCTTTGGACTAGTGGGGGAAACCGGAGCACCCAGAGAAAACCCACACGAACACGGGGAGAACATGCAAACTCCACACAGAAATGCCAACTGACTCAGCCGAGGCTCGAACCAGCGACCTTCTTGCTGTTAGGTGCGCTACCCACTTTGCTGACTGAACATAAAATAATAAAGTTGTTCCAAAAAAAAACTCAATATTCGTGTTGTTTCAGTTAATTTAAAATAAGAATTTTTTTTTTAATGCATCCAAAAAATTATATTTGCTGATTGTTCAACCTACTTAATTAAACTGAACTGAAACAACACAATTCTTGAGTTGTTTGGGGGGACAACTTAATCATTTTATGTCCAATCCACTTAAATTTGTATAAACTATTAAGTTAACTTAATTCCTTTGTTGTCCCAACACAAAATCAATTGTGTGGAAGACAGCATTTTTTACAGTGTAGACTGGTATTATGCACATTTGCTACAAATTACATTACATTTGCTGTTAAATTACAGAAATTTACTGTAAAATAACAGAGGTTGAATTACAGAAATTTACTGTAAAATAACAGCCGTTAAATTATAGAAATTTACTGTAAAATAACAGAGGTTGAATTACAGAAATGTACCAGATATTCAAATTTAAGGAAATTTCTTTAATTTAATGTTCGTTATTTTACAGTAAATTTCTGCAATTTAATGTCCGTTATTTTACAGTAAATTTCTGTAATTTAATGTCTGTTATTTTACAGTAAATTTCTGTAATTTAATGTCTGTTATTTTACAGTAAATTTCTGTAATTTAACGGCTGTTATTTTACAGTAAATTTCTGTAATTTAATGTCCGTTATTTCACAGTAAATTTCTGTAATTAAATGTCCGTTATTTTACAGTAAATTTCTGTAATTTAATGTCCGTTATTTTACAGTAAATTTCTGTAATTTAACAGCCGTTATTTTACGGTTTTATTTCCCCAGCTGCCGGAAATACACCGTAAAATTACGGATGTTTTTACAGTGTAGTTAAGCCTTTAAATGTCACTTGAATACTAGTATCTCGAAAAATATCTAGTAAAATATTATCTACTGTCATCAAGGCAGAGATAAATTAAATATTATTGAGTTATGAGTTATTAAAATTATGTTTGAAAATGTGTTGAAAAAACCTTCCCTACGTTTAACTGAAATAGGGAAAAAAAATATAGGGGGGCTAAAAATTCAGAAGGGCTAAAAATTCTGACTTCAACAGTATTTTGTGCCAAAGATTAAAATAAAGATGTTGATCCTTTAAGCCCATTCCTCTGTTTGTCTTACCGTAGCTTCATTCATCCAGGATTTGTGCTAATCGTCAAGATTTTGGAAACAAGTGTTACACATGTGCGCCATAAACGCAAATACCCCAACAGATGTCATATCAAAGCCACTGGAGGCATTTAATCAATCATAATGACTAATAAGACGATTACGTGATATAATCCATAACATGCATTGGCATGTTTTCAATACTGAATCTGAATTGCACCTTGAAATGCAAAGCTTTCAATCTAATCATTCAAATGACTCTATAATAATCTATAGAGCCACAGATTTTTTTTTTTACACAAGTAGTCTGACAGCAATATGTAGCTCTGTAGCTTTCTCAAAAGACCTGGTTTCAAGCAGCAACCCGATGATAATGGAGAAAGAATATGCTTAAAGGAGAGGCCATTACTCTATTGAGTCTGATGCAATGGAAATGCAAGGTAATAATTGACTTAAGAGGTTATAATTCGACCTAGAGGCGAACTCACCTAAACTGACACTCTAATTTAGAGTCTACAGCGTTTTTCTTTGAGCAGCTTTATCTGTGATTGTCTTTTGAAAACGAGAACTGAAGAAATATTTTTTTTTAGCTCTCCCAAGGCCCTGATGGACTAAAGGGTAGCAGTCTGTTGCAATCCTACAATTAACGCTAATTCTTCTCATAACGTTTAGGGCACAAATAACGATTTATTATCATCATCATCATCCTTGTTCTTCAATCATTTACATTTGATGTTCATTTAGTCGAAGCTTTTAGTGAGCTGCTAAGAAAATGACTTTTCCATTAAGGCACCTTGGGAGTAATTGTCCCTAATTACTTGCTTAACATTTCCAGTGTCGTTCTTTGATGATTGACAGGGTTGTTTGTTATGATGCGGCCAATACAGTGAAGCCTGCCATCAGTTTTAAATATAATCTATTACAAAACTAGTGTTTTTGTTTAATAAGGCATGCATGCAATCTTTTGTAACATAAATGTGTCACTTTTTTATTAATTTAATGAATTCTTCCTGAATAAAAGTATTTTAGAAAAGTATATATGGTCTCCAAACCTTTACAGTCACAGGCTCGCTATAACGTGGTTCACTTTCCGTGGTCTCGCAGTTTCATGGATTTTTTTTTGTGCAATTTTAACATTTTTTCTACAGTGCATTGTGTTCTGCGTCCTAATTAGTGCATTGTGCTCCGCATCCTGATTGGCTGTAGACCATTGTCAATCAATCTCCTCTGTGCCATGTCTGTACAGTACAGAATGCATTCTGCGCAATGATGACGACAGGTTCTGCAATGTCAAAGGCATTGACTGTAGCACCCATAACGTAGAGGAAGATGTTAACCATCGCACAAAAGGTTGAACTTCTGGACATGCTAAAGAAAGGTAGAAGTTATGCGGCTGTAGGGCGCCATTATGGAATAAATAAATGAAGATCAAATGGTTTTGATCTTTGGTTTCTTTTTATAATACTGGACTTAGTTTTCTATGAAGGTTTGAACTTTGAGAGCATTTAAACAATAAAGATGTTAATGCCTGCCTGAGAAAAGTGTATAAAGCGTGTAGTGAGGGGATTTACAGCCTTCAAACATCTATAATTATTGTAAAAAAATAAAGCTGACTACTTTGCGGATTTCACAGCATGCTGGTTATTTTTAGAACGTGAATCCGGTAATAACGATGGACCACTTGGATGGACCAAGAAATATCTGCAACTGATGTTGCTTGCTATATGAAAGGATTGATGCATAAAAATAAAGTAGGCCTACACTGTAAACAATATCTGTTAATTAATAGTTCTGTATTTTGTGATTCACAAGTGTTATTAACAATTGTGAATTGCATTATGGGAGCTTGATCTCTGCTCTGCCAGTTTAACAAAGTGACTTTTATTGACATTTTAGTTGTTTGAAATAATATAATGAATGAGAAATGATATATAGAAAAATATGTTTGTAAAGTAACAGAAAATGTACTGCCAATTTATTACAAAGTTTTTGTACTGCAATGTGCAACACCAACCCAGACAATATATTACTTTAAACTATAAAAAGTGTGAATAAAGGTCACTTTACAAAGTTCTCATAGTGCATTTCAAAAGCATAAATAAACAGGGAACAATAAAAAAAAATAAAGCATAAATCACAAAATATAGAAACATATTGTAATTTTTCTTGCATAAATATATTCAAACTTAATTTTTGATTAATCATCATATTTTGAACACATTTAAAGGCAATTTTTCTCACAATTTAGATTTTTTTTGTTCAGATCCCAGATAGTTTTCAAGTACTGTCATATTCTCCATGCATCAATGTAAAACTTATTTATTTAGCTTTTAGATTATGTAAAAGTGGACCCTTATGACTGGTTTTGTAGTCCAGAGTCACATATTATGTTAAGGGTGTTTTATATTATTTATTTATTTATTTATTTATTTATTTATTTATTTATTTATTTATTTATTTATTTATTTATTTATTTATTTATT
>CAIGQZ010032474.1:711052-734836 GCA_903798205.1 Danio tinwini
ATTTATTTATTTATTTATTTATTTATTTATTTATTTATTTATTTATTGTTATTTTTTTTAGTCAAGGCCAATAAATCGGATAGTGAATTATACTTGTTTTCAAATTAAATTAAATTAAATTAAATTACATTAAATTAAATTAAATTAAATTAAATTAAATTAAATTAAATTAAATTGGCTGTTTATCTCTTGCTATTGCAAAAATAAACATTAATTTAATAAAGTAAAATAAAATATTAACCGTTCAAGAACTACAATTAATAATAATAATAATAATAATAATAATAATAATAATAATAATAATATCTTTTTTTATTATTATTTTATTTGTGCTGGTCCTAAAATAAAAAAGATCATCACTGCACCAAATAATTTCAATTATATATAAACTAAAGCCTTGCAAGCTTCTGTTTAACAATCTCAAGATATTTTACATCATTTGTCAAATGTGCACAAGGATGCAACAAAAGCACACAAAAACACAACGTTTGTCACATTACATGTATGTCGGTTTTGTCTGCACATCTACAGTAAATGGATGTTTGAAATATAAACATAAGCTAAAATTAAGACTGCATGATATTGGAAAAATATGACATTGCGATATTTTGTTTTTCTGTGATATGAATACAATTTCACCAGGTAGCTTGAATAGCTCTATTTGGAAAGAATTCGTTCATTTAGATTGATTGGTATGATTCTGTATAGAAGTAAATCACACATAAAATAAAATAAACAAAATAAAAGCATAGATTAATACAATAGTATAAAAGTGATATACTGTAGACAAAAAAGCATCATCTAATAATGTCTAACACCATTAATGTTCAGAAATTGAATAATCAAATGTAAAAACACTGTGTAGTCTTCATTACAAAAATAATTATATAAAACAAATCTTTATTAAAGATACAAATGGTACAACTTATTGCGCCTGAACACAGTTACAGGCCTTAAAACACAAGCAAATGATAAACCTTCACTCCATTAGGGTTCAATTCTAAACTGTGGCTCCTGGTCAAAAAGAATCCCAATGTATAAACTCAACATTCCAGATCCTGCGATGTGATTATTGCGGATGCACACATTGCGATATCAATGCTGAAACGATATATTGTGCAGCCTTACATGAAATTACTATTTAACCTTTTCATCTCACTGCAATAATAATGAACAAAAAAAAAAACTGAGCATTTCAGACAAGTTACTGAGTCATATACTGAGCTAATAGTAAATCATGATATTTAACGATATTATGAACCTTCATGCTCAAGATAATAAAAATATAGGAGAGAAACTTCCCTAACCAGGTCTGATTATTACAAAGCAAATTACTGAAATTCCTCAAGGGATCTGACTCAATCAATTGCTGTCTTTTAGTACTCGCCATTAATGGGGCCTGAATTTCCCCAGGCGCTTCAACATGGAGATTTCATCCCATGATTAAATTAAGATTCGTTCTTGTCAGGCTTGTTTCGTTTATCCAGAGCTTTTACAGTACAGTCACATGTGATGCAGCTCATCTTTTATGAAGCATGATAGTACCTGGTCAATGTCAAATGACGAGAGCTGCATAACAATTCTTCCATTTGATTCTCTTTCTTTTGTTCCCCTGAAAAAGATATTTCTATATTTATAATCATCATACGAGTTTAAATGCCATGAGGTTGAGAAAATAAAACAGACTTTTTAGTTGTGTATTACTATGTCTTTCAAGGGAATGACAGAAACAGGAATCATTTAATGCAATGTTTCCCAACCATCATTTTCTAATGTATTTTTATTGCAACAGGTAACACTTTATTTTGATGGTCCATTTGAGTATTAGTAGACTGCCTGCTTAATGTCTGCTGATACTGCTCCTTTAACTGACATGACTTTAAGAATCATGGCAAATACATGTCAACTTACACTAACCCTAACCCCAACCTATCAGATATCAAATGTAGTATTTGGATGTAGATGTTAGTAGGCTGTTAAAAAATGTAATGTGAGCCACGTAAGTTTAGCGTATCATGACCCACAAATACATTTAAGTTATTTTTGAGTAAAAAAATTCTACCAATCAGGTCGCTTCGAGAAAAAACATGCCCATAGCACACCTAAAGTGAAATGCTTCAAGGGTTTATCAAATTCATTGCAGTCGTGGCACACCAACGTTACTGGTCCAGTTCAGGCCTAGTTATGGTTTGTTAATTTGGCTAAGACTTGGGCCAGATATGGAAGCCAGACTTGGTCCAGTCATGTACCGTAATTCACTGTGGCATGTGGGCCAAGCAAAAACTGATTGTGTGGGCCAGATCTGGGCCAGAGAAACTTTGTTATTTGGGTACATGTTGATACTTGATAGTGTTTAGGTTTGAAAGTGACCAAAAACCAACATCTGTCAAAAGTTGGCCACTTACGTTGGTCCGACATCAACACGATTTTTATTTTCACACAAAATGCAACATCTCCACGACGTTGGGGTACAATGTCAGTCTGACGTCATGTTGCTGTCATGTGCCTGCTATAATATTATATATATATATACAGTTTAAGAGGAAAAAAGCAGCAGCTGCAGTATCATTTAGCCCCTGGTTGTGAATGAGTGCTTTAATGACAGTTCATATCAGTGACCACAGTTTTTCATCTCATGACTGAACTTTACTCTTGACCCTGTCAGATCAGAGCCCGATGATCACAGCCTCAATAACATTCAACAGACTTTCCAGAGTTTCTTCTGCTCTTTCTCTCTGACTTGTGCCTCCTCTGTCAATGAGAAGTGTTTCTTTTTTGTGTCTCTTCACAAAAGCATCACCCAGCCTCAGTCATCGCAGCGAGGATTGAACACGATTTTTCACTGACCTGCAAAACTGCCCACGCAGAATTGAGTCTAATTCTGGGAAACAAGAAGTTTATTTGCCGGGTTTTTATACGTAACTCTGCCTCTCGGGTCAGGACAAAGGAGATTGGATTGCACATTGTTGACAATCATTTTTCTGGTTGCCCCTCAAAGATTCTATTTTGAAGCTGATGAGATTATATTTCATATAGAGATTGAGGCGGTAACCTTGACTCTGTGTTTAGAGTAGTTCTGCAATAGCTGTATTTCATCTGATTAGTTTTCTCAGAGGCACACTGACAATGCAAACAGAAAATATGGAGCTACGGGCACTTGAATACAATATACTGTACTTTAAAGACTTGATTTTTGCTTTCTGTTTTGATTTATTAAATACATTTACATGAGCAAATACTGTAAAAAGGCTTTGACCAACAGATATTTACAGTACTGTAATCTCTAGTATAGTTTAACATAAAATTGCTGCTTAACTGTAACAGGTTCATTCATTCATTCATTTTCCCGTGGCTTAGTCCCTTTATTCATCAGCGGTCGCCACAGCAGAATGAACCACCATGTGTACTGGGAAACATCCATACACACTCATTTAGGGGCTATTAAGTTAATTCAATTCTCCTATAGCGCATGTCTTTGGACTGTGGGGGAAACCGGAGCACCCGAAGGAAACCCACGCCAACACGGGGAGAACATGCAGAAATGCCAACTGATCCAGCCGGGACTTGAATCAGTGACCTTCTTGCTGCGAGGCGACAGTATATATTCATATAATCAATATTTCATACTTGTGCAATGCAATCTAACAGCAATTGATAACTTTTTGATGTAGTGCCTAATTAGTATGAATTCGTATGATCTCATTTGTACATTTCAGTACAATTTGCTCATCCGCCACTGAGGATGGGGTTAAAGCACTCGCCTCCTTTTTAAAAACGCACTTATGAAATAACATGAATCTGTGCAAATTAGCCACTTTCTGACAATATGTAAAATGATTACACTTCCTTGTGAGATTGAAGTGTTAGTATTAGTTCTGTAAAAACATTTATTTTGAAGTTAATTAATAACAAAATAATTAAAGTAAATAACACAAAGATTATTAGAGCATGTTTTACAAGAATTCAGTTTATCTAAAGACATTTCTTATTAAATAATTATGAAATTTACTACTAAATTCTAAGTAAAATTCACTACTGTTTTGTTAATGAGAAATACAAAAAAAGTCATTAAAATAACACAATAACGGAAAGAAAACTAAGAACTTGATGAGCTCAATGAATAAACGAAGTGAAAATATTTTATAATGAAAAAAATACTAAAAAATATGTTTATTGATAATTTTAAAAAACAACTTTTAACATTGCTGTGTTTGATATTCTTTTATACTTTCAAACTGCATTATTGGACTCTTGCTCTGAATAGTTTAGATTTTTTTTTTAACACAAGTCACATTTAATCTAACATCTGTCCGACATTGCCGTTGAGTTCTGACATCAATACGATTTTTATTTCCACCTAAAATGCAATGTTCCCCATGTTGGGGTACAACGTCATTCTGATTTCATATTGATGTTCATATATATATATACACACAGTTTTCAAGGTTTTTATTTAAAAACTTTAATAAAATTTAAAAAGCAGCAGCCGCAGTATCATCTAGCCTCTGATTGTGAATGAGTGCTTTAATGACAGTTCATATCAGTGACAAACCGAGTTTTGCAGCTCATGACTGAACTTTACCCTTGACCCTGTCAGATCAGAGCAAAGAATTGTAATTAAAAATAACATAATAAAGGAAAGAAATCTAAGCACTTTAAACTTGATGAATAAATAAAGCGATGTAAAAATATTTCTTAATAAAAAAAATACATTAATTAATAATAAAAAAACACTTTTTAATATTAATGTGTTTAATATTTATTTACACTTTCAAACTGCATTATTGGACCTTGAGCTCTTTCTCTGAGTAGTTTATATTTTTTAATACAAGCCACTTTTATTTATATGTTTACTAATCAACTATATATTGTCTTGGTTGGTAATGAAAATTATAAAAAACTGCATAGTTAGCTGCCAATACTGCTAAGTTTATGCCTTATACTGCTATAAATTTATTTATATTCATATTAATTATTTTTCAATAAAAGTCACTTCATTAAAGATTTTCAGTCACATTTTCAACATAAAAAGTTGTCAGAAAGGACATCAACATTTTAAAGGGGTCCTATTATGTCCCTTTGTACATGTAAAATAAGTTTTTAATGTGCCTTGAGTGTGTATGTAATTTTTGTGACTGTCGCTTTAAATTCAAATGGGATTGTGCTCTTTTCAGAAGAGGGCGAAGCTACAAATGGCTATGTGTCAGCATAGTGGCAGATTCAAAAACACTAATGTCCTATGCTAATAAGGGAAAGATTGTCACTAATGGGCGGGGCTTACCCCCTCTTATGACACATACAAAGGCAGAATGTCAATCAAAGTGTTTCTGCAATTTTTATCAAGTGTGATTATAAAAATAATTAATTAATACATTTTTACTATTAGAAGCTGGTTATATTCACACACTGTTGCAACACAAACTGCTTAAACCACTAGAAGTTATTCTTGCTTAATAGGTCTTTTTTAAAATGCAATTAAAAAATGTTAATAAACTGAAATACCTGTGAACCACAAATACAGAAAATTGTTCATGTATATTTCAAACAGTACATAAGTGCATGTTCAAAAATGCTGTTAGAGACATAAGCATTAAGACATTAATAAGACATAATAAAGCTAATAAGCACTAAAGTGACCTACTACACACTATCAAAAGGACGTGCTGTTGCTCATGTGATCAGTCAGTGATTCAGACTGTCAGTGAAGGGAAGCTCAGGGCCAGACCAGACCCCAGGGACCCACCGGATACACACAAGGAACAACTCCTGTCAGTCAAAGTCAGAAAACATGAGGCCAACACAGTGAAGAGTACAGCAACTTCACTGCAGAGGTGACTGTTATAAGAGCAGCGTTATGAAACTTCATGCACATACTGTAGACAGAAAAGGACTCAGAGAAAAAAAAATGAACTGTTGCTTTAGTTTTGGCTGAAAAATGACTGATTCTTTTAACCGACAAAAATCTGCATCAACCGAGAACAGTCAAATAGTCTCTGGGAGTCAAAGCCGGCATTGCCTGACAAACTAGACTGTGATTTATTTAGCATTTTTAAACTTTTGAATGGGCTGTGACTCAGTCTTCAGTTAAAGTAGACCAGGGGCAGATATTTAAAGGAATAGCTCACCCAGAACATACATACATATATATATATATATATATATATATATATATATATATATATATATACACACACACTTATATATACACACACACACACTTATATATGCATACATACATACATACAGTTGAAGTCAGAGTTATTAGCCCCCCTTAGATTTTTTTTTCCCTTTTTTAAATATTTCCCAAATTATGATTAACAGAGCAAGGAAATTTTCACAGTATGTCTGATAATGTTTTTACTTTCTGAAAAAGTCTTATTTGTTATATTTCGACTAGAATAAAAGCAGTTTTTAATTTTTTAAGAATCATTTTAAGGTCAAAATTATTAGCCCCTTTAAGCTAACTTTTTCCGATAGTCAGAACAAACCAGTTATACAATAACTTGCCTAATTACCCTAACCTGCCTAGTTAAGTCTAATCAACCCTAATCAACCTAGTTAAGCCTTTAAATGTCACTTTAAGCTGTATAGAAGTGTCTTAAAAAAATCTAGTAAAATATTATTTACTGTCATCATGGCAAAGATAAAATAAATCAGTTATTAAATGGCTATTAAAACTATTATGTTTAGAAATGTGTTGAAAAAAAATCTGCTCTGTTAAACACAAATCGGGGAAAAAATAAACAGAGGGGCTAATAATTCAGGGGGGCAAATACTTCAACTGTACTTTAACTGTGTGTATGTATGTATACACACATACACAGTATATATATGATAAGTGAAATGAGAGAGCTGAAGCAATTACTGACGAGAGATGAGCAAGACGCAGCACAAAACATTTTTAAAAAATCGTACATCTTAACTTGCCACTAATGGTAGCTGTAAAAGCCTCATCTATTGCAATTTACTTATCAATAATTAATTCTCGAGTAAAGCAAACTGCAGTTAAAGTCTACATGAACTGGAAGCTGTAACTATTATTGTTTTTCATATTGTGATGCAGTTCCTACACTCTCAGAAATAAAGGTATGCGAGCTGTCACCGGGGTGGTACCTTTTCAAAAGGTACAAATTTGTACCTAAAAGGTCCATATTAATACCTCAAGGGTACATATTAGTACCTAAAAAGTGTTCCTCTTAAAAATTTCTAAGTACTAATATACACTTTTGAGGTACAAATATGGACCCTTGCATATGTGTACCTTTTGAAAAGGTACCACCCCCGGTGAAAGATCTCCTACCTTTATTTCTGAGAGTGTAGAAAAATGAAATATTAAATGGGTAAACAGTGGGCAAGGTTTGTTTTTTCTACTGTGTGCTGATTGGATGTAGTAAAGTAGGCATTTCATTCAGAAAGATCTGGAAAATGGGTTTCAGAAGGGTTGTTACAACCTAGCAGACACCTCCTCTTCACCGTTTCTGTTTGTCAAAACTGACAGGTGGAGGGGCATGGTTAGGTATGTTAGCCACACCTAATACCTCAGATAGATGTAATCAAACAATTTTACTGAAAACAAACAGGAAGTGCATTTTCAGATTTCAATTAAACATTACAAGGGCAAACTATTTTTATTTTTTTTTTTGTTGTTGTTGTTCTTAATGGCGCGCACATATAAATTATTCGCCACAAAAGCAGCAGTGTGAGCTAACAAAATCAATATGGTTAGTTTTGATTTCATTTGTACTTTAAAGCAACCACACTTATATATACAAATTTTTATCATTTAAAAAAACAAGACAAAAATAAAGAGATTTTGATTAAGTCAATGGTAGTTACACAAAGCATTTGTCTCTAAGGACATCCTTTAGAACTGAAGATGTGAAGCATGTTATCTCATGTTGAGGACATTGTCATGTTCATACTGTGCTCTATAAGTGAAGGTCTAATGATGTGAACAGACACACACACTGCTCACCTTAAGCCTATGAGTCAATGCATCTAAGAAAAGACGTGCAGACTTCTGGATATCATCATACAGTACACCCATAGCTGGAGCTTGAGCCTGTATCACACAAACTAAACCATGCAAGTCAAAAATGATGATGCGGTATGCTATAAAATCAAATTAACTTCAGGTTTGTGCTCCTTATTGTAAAAGCACTGGGAACAGAGAGCGGCCTTGCACAAGCTGTACTCCATCAAACTGCAATAACAAATGGTCAAAATAATAAATAAAAATTCAGAATGTTGGGTTCACAAAACCACGTTTGGAGGTTTTTAAAAATATATTGTGAAGGTTATGTAGAATTACAGAAAGTCAAAAAAAAAAAGATTAAACTGTGCTGAATGTAAAATTAAAGGTCTGGATCCTTGAACCAACCAACCAACACTGAGAGAAAATAGATGATGCTGTTGTGTGTATTATAAAAAAAACTAAAGTGTTTTTGTTTTTATCTCAGATTGAGCTTGATGACAGGTAACACTTTATAATAGCTGCACAGTATTATGAGACTTATTATTACTATCATTTATTAAGCATTTGCAAATACTTAGATCCTCATGTTACTTAGACAACACAACACTCACAACACTATTTACATTTGCACAACAGTTCATGTATTTCTCAAAACAATTCGTACAAACTGCAAAACCTAGTTGATAACCTGCAAAAGCCACTTGCTCAAAATGGAGAGCTCATTCCTTAAAAGCAAGTATTCATGTCAATGAAAGTGTCAGTGTCATTAAGATGAAAAGTCCTGACACCATTGTTTATGAACAAGATAGTCAAATGGCTTTGTCATGTTTTCATTATGACGGTTTACTCTGTACATTTTTTCCAATGCAAAAAAGTTCGATTTTGGTGACACGTCCTGAAAATGCTCAAGACAGCACTATATACTATTTTCACAGCCATTTGAAAACTACAGTAAAGTTAGACATCACTGCATTAAGTGAGGTATCTGAGTACAAGACACTGAATATGTATGTTTCACATTTTATTCATTCATTCATTTTCTTGTCGGCTTAGTCCCTTTATTAATCTGGGGTCGCCACAGCGGAATGAACCGCCAACTTATCCAGCACGATTTTACGCAGCGGATGCCCTTCCAGCCGCAACCCATCTCTGGTTGATGTACACTACCCAATTCACCTGCACTGCATGTCTTTGGACTGTGGGGGAAACCGGAGCACCCGGAGGAAACCTACGCGAACGCAGGGAGAACATGCAAACTCCACACAGAAACGCCAACTGACCCAGCCCAGCTGAGGTTCGAACCTGCGACTCAGCGACGTTCTTGTTGTGAGGCGACAGCACTACCTACTGGGCCACTGCATCGCCAATGTTTCACATTTTATGCTCTTTGCAATTCTAATTTATTCACAGCATTGTGCAAAATAATAAATACACTCTTATTTACAACAAACATGAACTCCCTTTGAGTAGAGCTGTGCACAACTGTAAACAATATTGCAGTACATATTAGAACTAAGCTTACAACATACACAGGTCTGTAAATCATTCATGAAACTGTTCAATTTAGAAGACATTTTCAGGAAAAACATTTTCGTATGTAATGACTTAAGTAATGAAAAAGGGACTTTTAGTTTAATATGGAATGACTATTCAGCATTCACAAACTTAGTTCATTTTGACTGACATAAGCAAATGATAATGTTATAAAGCAGCAGAGAGTTGTATGAAAGCAATTGATGCATGTCCAAAAGCATTTGCAATTTGCTGGAAGGAATGAGAAACTGCTACTATGATGTGCACAAATAACTAATTGTTTAGAGAAATGCATTAACTGTTGTGCAAATGTAAATAGTGTTGTGAGAAATGCACCAAAGCCACTGAGAAAAACTGTAACTCTACATTAATATACATTAGTAAGCAGCTTATAAATACAGATAAAAATATAGTTTAGATGCAAAAACCTTTAAATACCATCTAAATTTTTCTTTTAAAATGATACATTTATGTTCAGTTATTTCACATTTTCAAAGTCGGTTTTTGCATCTGCACTCTTTAAATGCAGTATTCTTGAGTTGTGAGCAAATGTGCTTAATTATTGTATTTTTATACTTTGGTAATGACCAATTTTTCATTATAAAAATGGGGTTTTGATTAAATATTGCTTTATTTACAAAGAGTAGCTGGTGGTTTTTAAGATTAATCAGAATAAGTAAATGATTAATAAACTATTCAAATGAACATTTGTACCTTTTATTTTTCAGGCACATACTTAGTTACTCTGTATGATAATGAATTCTTTAGTAACACAAATTCCTACAGTTTTGTGATTTTATCTAAAGTGAGGAATAGTTGTATATATATTATAAATGACAATTAAAGGCTGAGTTATATTTTAAATGGAAAAAGAAAATAAACGTTTATTTGAAAAAAAAAATATTCATTTCAAGATTCAAAACCATTCTGTAATAAATAAAAAAAATCAACCTTTGCAATCTTATTTAAAAATAAAAATACTGTAGTTTAAATGTTGCTGAACAACAGAAGTGGCAAAAACATAACCTTTTTTGTATATACATGAAATTTAATAAAATAACAATAGAATAATTTAACAATATACCAATTTGATAAAATTATTTAGTGTTATTTAGCCACGTTTAAACTGCACTTTAATTTAGGTTTTAGATAATATTGCAAAGATTATTTTTTTCAAGCAGCCCTAATTAATATTGCATGAGTGTTTGATTCAAGACTGTGATAATAATCTTTAATAATCAATCATGCAGCTAAGTTAAAGGGACAGTTTATCCAAAAATGTAAATTCTGTCATCCTTAACTCACGCTTCACTAAAAAAAATCTACCAGTGGATCACGATCAACAGATTGGTGACTGCTGTTTTACTCCATATTGTGTTTACATTTCAGTCAAACTGCATTAGAGCTAATATTTATACCAACCCAGGTTCATTAAAAATATGTGCCCAGGACAACATTTTTGATTACCAACATATAAGTACCCTGGACTACGTCTTCTTGCAGTTTTTGACATTGAGAATCTCAAATATGCTACTGGAGGGGCATGTTTTCTTATACGTGCCATTTCTCATAAAGCCACCAGAGGCCCCTGTGTACATTTCTGCAAATATTAAAATCCTTCTTGTGCATGTCCATGAGAGAAGCCTTCTCTAAGACTTGTCATTGTGCATAAAACATCAACTTGATATCAACCCCCTTTCCCTAAACCCAACCAACAGTGTTTTCAGAAGCAAAGAAGTGAAAAAACAATTGCGGATGCATGCTTTGACTGCAATCTCATGCTGATTTTTTGGGTTTTGTTTTTACCTGGTTTTCGCCCTTCACCAGACTTGAACCCCAGACCAAACAAGCGGAAAATTTATTCATATAGAGGTAAGCAGTCAGCAGGACTGCTCAATAGCGTTTGTTTTACACACAAAAAGCAAACGTACACTCACCGACCACTCTGTTAGGTTCACCTGTCCAACTGCTCGTTAACGCAAAATTCTAATCAGCCAATCACATGGCAGCAACTCAATGCATTTAGGCATGTAGACATGGTCAAGACGATCTGCTGCCGAGCATCAGAATAGGGAATAAATGTGATTTAGGTGACTTGTTGGTGCCAGACGAGGTGCTCTGAGTATTTCATAAACTGCTGATCTACTGGGATGTTCACACACAAAAATCTCTAGGGTTTACAGAGAATGGTCTGAAAGAGAGAAAATATCCAGTGAGCGGCAGCTCTGTGGGTGCAAATGCCTTGTTGATGCTAGAGGAGAATGGCCAGACTGGATCCAGCTGATAGAAAGGTAACAGTAACTCAAATAACCACTCATTACAACCGAGGTATGTAGAAGAGCATCTCTGAATGCACAACACGCCCAACCTTGAACCCTACAGCAGCAGAAGACCACACCGGTGCTACTTCTGTCAGCTAAGAACAGGAAACTGAGGCTACAATTCACACAGGCAAACCAAAACTGGACAATAGAAGATTGGAAAAATGATGCCTGGTCTGATGAGTCTCGATTTCTGCTGCAACATTTGGATGGTAGGGTCAGAATATGGCGTCAACAACATGAAAGCATGGATCCATCCTGCCTTGTATCAAAAGTTCAGGCTGGTGGTGGTGGTGTAATGGTGTGGGAGATATTTTCTTGGCACACTTTGGGCCCATTAGTACCAACTGGGCACTGTGTAACACCACAGCCTACCTGAGTATTGTTGCTGACCATGTCCATCCCTTTATGACCACAGTGTACCCATCTTCTGATGACAACTTCCAGCAGAATAACGCGCTATGTCCCAAAGTGCAAATCATCTCAGGCTGGTTTCTTGAACATGACAAGAGTTCACTGTACTAAAAAAGGCCTCCACAGTCACCATATCTCACTCCAACAGAGCACCTTTGGGATGTGGCGAAACGGGAGATTCACATCATGGATGTGCAGCCGACAAATCTGCAGCGACTGCATGATGCTATCATGTCAATATAGGCCAAAATCTCATAGGAACATTTTCAGTATCTTGTTTAATCTATGCCACAAAGGATTAAGGCAGTTCTGAAGACAAAAGGGTACTGGTAAGCGTATGTAGCCACAAGCAAATTTTTCTGAGGGCTCAAAAATGTACACCAGGACACATTTTTCCAGTGAGCCTATGTTGATAGTAACGTTCTAGATCCACTTGTTTGTTGTGCATTAAAATTTAAACGTCAGTGTTCACAATTACTCAAACAAACTGCGTTAACAACACAAATGGTGGCAGAGTTTGTTTTAATTGATCCAAACCTGCCAAGTGTGAATGCAGCGTGACATCGAAGATCAAAGTTCAAAAGAGCACAGTAAACAGCATCAAACTGCAACACTTCCAACCTTTACTCAACCTACTGAATTCTCTCGCGCATTAAATTAGGTCACACAGAGCTTTTTTAAACATCAAAAATAATTACCCACATCATCCTTAAGTTCCACTGATACAAGGAGTATATTAAGTCCAGGCGAGGGCACCTTCATTATCTCCAGTCTGGCAGAAGAAATGGACAATTGAGTGTGAGCTTGACTTATTAAGGTCAATGAACAAGCGTGTGGGTGAAAGGACTTGGCAGATGCCAGCAGGTAAAGACAACAGCACGAGCACAAGAGACTAATCAGGGCTTTAGCACATCCCTGCGGATATGCATACACACACACACAGGAGCTCCCCAAGCCTCTGAACCAGGACCGACCACAGTGTCAGGCAAAATTTATTCCAGCTGAAATCACACAACCGCTCACTAAACATACAAACACACGCCAGCAGCTGCTGCGGTGACACTGCCATTGAGGAATCCTTGAAAATAAGAGTGCATATTTAGCTGAGAAAAAAAAAGAAGTTATACAGGAGTTGTCAGAGCGGTATATGCCAAAAGGAGACCTGCTGGACCTCTCGAACCTCTGCTGATCCTCAGTCTTGTTGTATCTGCTCGAGTTCATCGATATGAGGAGGAATAAAAATGTGTTGGGCTTCTGGAGGGTGAAGCTCACAGCAGATGAGAGCTGAGAACGTTTGCCTGTATAGTGTGGTTAAAAAGTAAGACTGAAAAACCATATCCGGACTATGAAGATGTCTCAAAACAGGCAGAAAAATATCAGTGCACACACCTAGAAAAATCTCAAAGACTGGTGCTCGATCAAGCCAAACACAATAGAAAATGTCCAAAATATAATAATAAAAATCAGCAGACTTCCACTTTAGCTTTCAAAAGACTAATTTAATTGGATGTTTCAACCTACATGGTCTCATTAGGTCACACAAGAGATTTTAGAATGTAATCAAATGCTACCTGCAAAACATTGATTTGCTTAAAAACTATTTGTGGGGGATCTTCACAACAATGGCTCATAACAGGATCTGGAATTAAAATGTGCCACTACTGTACTATATTTGCAAACTCATTAAATAAAGCTGAAAACTGTATCAAGCAGGACATCCTACTGTAGCATTTTGCTGGTTTAGGTTATTTTTCGAATGTGTTCGATATTTTCAAAATGAGCCACTGCTTCTTTAAAACTGAGGCATTTACAAGAGCAGTAACTGTTAAAACAGGTCAAATTTCCACTATGTTTAGTTTATATTATGACAAAAGCATGACTTTTGTTTAAAACCATTTTAAAATCTCTAAATAACTGAATGAATTTAAAAGTGATTTTAAAAGACCCTTCATAATTAAGGGTTATGTAACTTACAGTGTATATTTTTTTCTTTCATTCATTTTCTTTTCAGCTTAGTCCCTTTATTAATCTGGGGTCGCCACAGCGGAATGAACTGCCAACTTATCCAGTCTATGTTTTACGCAGCGGATGCCCTTCCAGCCGCAAGCCATCACTGAAAACACCCATTCACTCTTGCATTCACACACATACAGGCCAATTTAGCTTATTCAATTCATCTATACCACATGTCTTTGGACTGTGGGGGGAACCGGAGTACCCGGAGAAAACCCACGCAAACAAGGGAGAACATGCCAACTCCACACAGAAATGCCAACTGACGCAGACGAGGCTCGAAGCAGCAACCTTCTTGCTGTGAGGCGATCGTGCTACTCACTGCACTACCGTTTCGCCCATATTTTTTCTTATACAGTAATATTTACAGCTTAACAAAATTAAGAGACCTTTTCAAACTTATTATCGATTCTCTACTTTTACCATGAATAGGCAAACTATGTTAAAATTTCATTTATTAGCATAAATGTCCACACTTTTATAGTTAAATATACAGTACATGCTAACATACATTCTTGGATCTAAAATAAATATTTTTATTTCAAACTGGGAAAAAAATGTTTATCAAACTTTTATAAAATAAAACAAAGATTAACATTTTACTAAAAGCATAACAAAAAATGTGTATATGCATATATTCATAACCAACACACAGCTGGTCAGAATTATTAGCCCCCTTTGAATTTTTTTTTCTTTTTTTAATATTTCCCAAATAATGTTTAATAGAGCAAGGAAATTTTCACAGTATGTCTGACAATATTTTTTCTTCTGGAGAAAGTCTTATTTGTTTTATTTCGACTAGAATAAAAGCAGTTTTTAATTTTTTAAAAAACATTTTAGGGTCAAAATTATTAGCCCCTTTAAAGGGGACCTATGGTGAAAAATCTACTTTTCAAGCTGTTTGGACAGACATATGTGTAGGTATAGTGTATAGATTGGAGTGATATAAACACACCCAGTGCTTTTTTTTTCAATTTAACAACATAAAAACAGTGGACCAATTGGAGCGGTTTTGAGATACGACTTGTCGTAGGAGTGCGGTCCCCCCGCCCACCGAATTGATTGACAGCTGCATATTAACATTTACAGACACATTCTGGGGACAAAAGACTTATATTAAATCTGGAAAAAGGGGTAACCTTGGTGCCCTTTAAGCAATTTTTTTTTGCGATCGTCTACAGAACAAACCATCATTATACAATAACCTGCCTAATTACCCTAACCTGCCTAGTTAACCTAATTAACCTAGTTAAGCCTTTAAATGTCACTTTAAGCTGTATAGAAGTGTCTTGAAAAATATCTAGTCAAATATTATTTACTGTCATCACGGTAAAGATAAAATAAATCAGTTATTAGAGATGAGTTATTAAAACTATTATGTTTAGAAATGTGCTGAAAAAAATCTTCTCTCCATTAAACAGAAATTAAGGAAAAAACAAAACAGGGGACTAATAATTCAGGGGGGCTAATAATTTTGACTTCAACTGTATTTCCCTATAAGAAAACATCATAAATAATTGGAAATCTGGCCACCGCAATAATCAAACCCTTGGGAACAACTGTGGTTGGAACCAAAGTTCACAGGACTGTGTTCTCTGGACTCCTCTCAAGCAGTGGACCTTACATTTTAACTGGCTGCCGCCAAACCGCGTCATAGCTCATTACCATAAAGTTGACTTGATTTCAACTCTCCTCGACACCCACACTTGTGAATACACACCGTGCCACTGCTCAGTGCTTATAATCGCCAGCTCCCATTAAAAATAAATGACTTCCGGCTACTTTGATGCTCTTGCCGCTTTTGGTGTGAACGCACAGTAATCCTAATCTTAACTAACTAATTTTATAATTACACTGTAACAGAAATTTTCTATGCACACTTTCTCTTCACCATTTTTTAAACCTAACACTTAGGCTAGGTGTTGTCATTTTGCTTTTTTTAAAAAAAAAAAAAACTCATATCTTCTTATAAAAACAACCCAATGTTCATGATATTTGACAAATCATCCAAAGCAAATGAAAGCAAAACCTTGGATGAGTTGCTTAATATACCCTCAGTATCTCTCTTAGAGAAAAATGAGTTATGAGAATATTCATTTAGTTTCTAATTAATGATCTATTCCTCTGGAACGTGATTTAGGTGTTAATGACAATAAGTTGAAGATGAAGTGAGGTCAAAGCATCTTAATTGAGTTGCTCACTTTTGCGGCCACTTTAGAAAACTTCACCTTCATCGCTCTTACTGTCAAACTAAAACGGCAGATGTTAAAAAGTTTGACAAATATGACCATTACAGCTGTTTTTTGATTTTAAGCGAGTAAAGACAAATTTTCCAGGAAATGTCCAGATAACATTTGCAAGTGCTGTCAGAGACAGAATTGTTGCTCTCGGACACAAATGGCATAATTATATTCCCCCCCACCATTTTTCAAAAATAAAGTGTCTGTATTCTACAAGAAAGAAAGGAAATCATTTTGTGATTTCAGAACACTGTCTGATGTCAACAGTGAGCAACAGCCTGCAGTCTGGGGGAAGAAAAAAAAACACACAACTAAACACTCCAGCCGTGTAATGAGAAGGCAGATTGGGCTAACGGCTTATTCCTGTAAGAAAACAAACACATTAACACAACCCGCCTCTCCAATGGCCTAAAGCTAAGAAGACATGATCACAGACAGACGCTTAACTGAGAGAGTTGGACAGAGACATATGAAGGACGCTGGAGACTTCAATATCTTTTTTTTCCCCTGCACTAATTCATTAGTTCAAGATGAAAACTCGCATCATGTCTGGAGCCTGAAAATGTTAATTATCAGTTTCGCCAGGAATAATTTTTCATTTATTAATTTTATAAATAAAGTGCTTTACAAGTGCACATGGAGACCAATGTGTTCAATCAACATACAGCACAATAAAACATTTACAAAATAACCTGATTAGGGACAAACTGCTGCAGCGCAAAACAACGCTACTGGGCATGGTGAATAAAGTCCTGCGTGAACTTCCTCAACTTGCAAAAGACACTGCACAGCGAGAGGTATTCTCCACTTCAGTGCTTAGAAGTGGCAGTGTCTCCTTGAAAATTTATGCACCTAAAAAATTAACAAGACTCTGTGTGTTCACCAAGACGTGGCAATCGGTGATGGCAGAAAGAGGAAACCCAACACGATAACAGACTATAAACACATGAAAGTATGTGAATGTGTGTATAATTTTACACCAGTGCTATAATGTTTTCTGATGTGTACTATACAGTCACATATACTCATGACTCTCTCTCTCTCTCTCTCTCTCTCTGCTTTTACAGTGGGGTGTGGAGGTGTTAGAACAAATGGTGTTGATGTATTCCGTAAGAGCAGCAACACGCATGTGCCCAGTAGCTTTTTTTTTTTTTTACAGTATGCTGGACCTGGCGGCAGTGAATGTCTACATTTTGTACATAGCATGTACAACTCTTTCTTGCTCTAAAGACTGGTTTAAATTGGAAAGACTGTTATCAAATGCTCATATCTATTAATAAGTGAACTTTAATGAGTTTATTCTGCTGGTCATGTCCCTGGTGTTTTTCAGAATTATTTATTTCTGTTGTCATATGCACCTTTACATACACCAAAAGTTATTTTGTGGTCTCTCAATTTTTTTAAGTAATTTCAAAAAGGCAGTTGTTACATATCTGGCATGAGCATGAGTACAGTGTGGACAGGCAAAAGAAAATTGTTTGAATCTTCTAGCTAAGGAACATTTCTGAAGGTTTCCATTGATTGAAGCAATCGAATTATTTGCTAAATTCTTAATTTGTCAACTTTAACTGCAGTGACAAACAAGATATTGGATGCGAGGAACTGCTGGAAGAGTGTAGCTTTAATGAAATGTTTGATACCGCATGGCGAATGAAAAAAAAAAACTGCATTTCTCGTTAACTCAGATGCACTAGATGCAGGTAGCATCAGAAAGTCGTGTGTGTAAAGACTATTCTGTCACAAAATGTGACGAAAATCATACACAACGGTAA
Source organism: Danio tinwini (assembly GCA_903798205.1). Lineage (NCBI taxonomy): Eukaryota > Metazoa > Chordata > Actinopteri > Cypriniformes > Danionidae > Danio > Danio tinwini. The sequence continues at coordinate 729,321 of CAIGQZ010032474.1, forward strand.
TAGTTTGATTAAAGTGTTTACATGTTTACATTCAGAGAGCAGCATTTACAGCAAATCTTTCAGTCTATAATATTGTAGTGATATAAACAAACTAAACTTAGTAACTAAATCATTTTGACTAAGGTATGTCTTTAAAAACTGAAAGAATACAGTTGACGATACTAACTAACTTTACCATCTGAATGAACATAAACAAAGAACACTGATCGCACACTTACCAAATCTGTAGCGACAGGACAATCAGCATCGACTGGAGCACTGTCTTTTTTAAAAAGAAGACAAGTGGCAAATCCGGATTTCACCATTTACAGATGTGAAAAGCTCTCGGGTAAAGAATGTTCCTTACAAACTTATTTTTGTTGCGTGTTAGCAGACCACTGTAATCCACAAGTGAGTCCAGCTGCGCTCTCATATCGGGAAATTGAAAACAAAACCTTCGTTGCACCACATTTCTAAACGCAACACTGCCTACCCATGTCTCCAACCAATTCTTCTTGTACTTGTTTTAATCATGGTTGGCGCCTCTCTGCTGTCTGAACACTTTAACGGGTAAAAACAGTCTTCGAAGCTATATCATGCATATTAATGAAGTTGCACCTCATACACAATATTTCATGCAGATTGGCGGTCTGGAAAGTCTTTCTCATGAATTAATGCTGAAAGCTTAAAGACGTCACGTTGTACTCACCGGTACAGACATACAGTCTTCACGCTGGAATTCACGCAAAGATGTAATCGCCGTGACGTAGCTTTAAAAAAAGCTACTTGTTTTCAAACCCGGAAGAATGAATTAGCTCGAAATAATACAAAAACAACCAATTTTCACTTTTTTTGTGAAATATATGTGTCCTTATAGTGTTTTTAGCAGTGTGGGACACATTTATGACTCTCAACATCTCAAAAAATGTGTTTTGGTGTTTTGTGACCCTTTAAACTAACAAATGCAAATGTGCCAGGATTCACAGGTAATGGGTGTGTTTGTACAACAAAAGCAAGAGAACAATAGAGCTGAAGGCCTGTGAAAATCTCAGCAGGGGTGCTAGTAGGTGCTAGGCCCAGGGAATTTATGTTAATTTGCAAAGGGTTAGTAAATCTAGTGTTAACACTAGCAACTTTTCAAAAACGAATAAAAAAATATTTTTTTGAAAGCTTTAAAAGTTTTATTAGGTGTCACCACTCTGATTACAAACAGCAGGCCATTCCAGAGCCTCAGTAAGAATGTTTGTTTTTCATAAACATAAAAATGTAAAAATCTGGAGGGTGAAAAATCATAGCCAGTGGCAGCATAAAGTCTGTACAGAGAAAAAAAAAATAGGCCCAATGAGAGAACCGTGAGGAACTCCATAAGTAATAGGTGGAGTTTATGAAAAAGTAATCAAATTTAACTGAAAACAACCTGCTCTCAAGGTAAGTGGTGAACCATTTCAAGTCAGTCCCTTGGATCCAGAAGAAATTGGATAAACATTTTTAAAGGATCACATATCAAAGGCTGCACTCAAGTCTAATAAAATATATGGATGCTATCCAAAGTGAGGGACATTCTGTTAAAATAAATTACAGGTGGCACTATCATTTCCTCATGGAATATATACTTACAACTTCTGAGGTATCTGCAAAGTTTCATGAATTTTCCAGCATCATTAGATCTTATAAATATGATTAATTTAAAAAAGAAATGTACTTCAAAAACTTTTTCAAATGAAAACATGCTTATCTAATCAAATATAATAGCTTACTTTAGTCTGTTCGGTTAATGTTGGAAATCAATATACATATATTTTTTTCAATCCTTTCTATTTAACTATCAAACAGAAACCACTTTTAAAAAAATATTTAAATTCAATTTATTTTCAATGTCTAGTCCAACACAATTTTTTATTGATTATCCATTTTAACTTCAAAATGAGTACTAGTATGCATGTAAAATGGATTATACAGTAGTTTACTGCATAGTTTAAACATAGGATTTAAATGTGTCATTAAAAACACCATACATTATCAGCATTATTATCATTGTGTAATCAGCATAATATCATAATATTCATTCATTCATTTTATTTTAGTCCCTTTATTAATCTGGGGTCACCACGGCAGAATGAACCACCAACTTATTCAGCATATGTTTTACGCAGTGGATGCCCTTTTGTATTTCACAGAATTTAGAATCCCTGAGAAAAAAAAATAATGCACCCAAACTTTTGACACTTTCCACAAAGCCTAACAATCTCAAAGTTAAATTACAGCATTGTTATGATGACTTATACTGTGCAAATTCTAACAAAAAGCTTGCATCTATTTAGCACATTCGGACAAAACCTCTGTGGTGTCTTAAAGGTCAAGGTTTAATGTGTGAATATGAACTGAACGGTAGAAAGAACGGTAACTAAGCCCTCTTAGGGGTAAGTTGCACAGAATGCACTTTTTTTCTTCTCACAATTGCTCTGTTTATACATGCACTACACTCTTAAAAAGGCTTGTTTACAGTTACCCAAAAGAGATTTAATGTCAACTGATCTTAAAAGAAGCATTTATTTCTTAGCTTGAAGAAAAAATTAAATACATGGCATAAAACATGCATGTACTGTATGTGAAAGTTTATTTATGTACTGTAATTGATGCCAGAACTTTTAAAAGAATGTAACCAGATATCTTTTGCAGCATCTTAACAACATTTATGCCAGTACATATTGTTATGGTCACCAGTTAGAGTGCTCGCAATCTCCACATGACTAGACTACACTGCCCATAACCCTTTGCACCTCACACCTGAAAACTATTTCCTGTACTAATTCGGTGATAACCACTGCACTTGTTCACAATCATTCAGACAATTTGCACTCAGATATAAGCACTTCAGTCACACACCATCCTTGCCAAGTCTTGCTACAGTTCCATGTACATTTTGAAAGGTTTTCCCTGTTCCTTGCCTGGTTTGTGTTTTGATCTTGGACTGTTTGTGTTTTTTAGTGGTGAGAAAAGCGAGGCTTTTTGAAACACTGAAACAGTCAAAGAAAATGTGTTGAGGCTTTGTTAAGCAATAAATAAACTTAATTTAAATAAAACGTTAAGTGGTTATAACCGTGAACATACATGTATAACCATGGAGTGGTTTGTGTTCCTGACTGGCATGAAGACATGTTGGGTTTGAATCCAGGGTGAATTAACTACAATCATTTAACACATGAGTTTTTATTGCTCTGTTCTTGTAATGTTGTTCAATCTGACATCTGAATAAACTCTTTTTGTGTTTTGGTAATAAAAAAATGAACATTAAATAAATATATCAAATCATAATTTCTGAAGTTTTGTACAAGCCGGGATTCGAACTCGGGTCGCCTGCAGAGCAGTTGTGTAATGTGAAGTGGACGCTGACAAAGGAGTGTGGATCCAATTGCAGATTATTTTAACAGGAATGATCAGGGAAGCAATGGTTAACACAGGGGCAAACAGGTACATACAGAGAATCCAGAGTTGTAGTCACTTAACAAGTGAGTGGTCAGAAGGCAGGCAGCAGACAGGAATAAACAAACAAGGCGAGGGTCAAAATCACAGCGTAGCAAGGCAAGGAAAGTGCATCTTAAAGTTCACAAACAGATAAACAAGACTCAGCCATGATGCGTATGTGTGTGCTGTTTAAATAATCCTGTAATCAGTCCATGAGCAGCTTCAGATGTGAGTGTTTGCAATCAGACAGGATCAGGAACCGGTGTGTGTGCACGGTGCATGCTGTGATATATAGTCCATGTAATGGCTGATTTGTAGTTCATAAAGTGATCTGCATGTATATCAGTGATCTGCAAGGATAGATCGCTGGTGATTGTGACAAGTTGCACTATATGCCAACACGCTATCCACTACGAATAAGTTTTTTATTTCAGACCTTGTCAATCAATCAAACACAGATTTGTCAAATCTCGAAACGCTTTTGAGCGGCCCATCCTTTGAATCATTTCAGTCAGATGACGGGTGAAATAGGTTCTTTAAGGGAACATTTACAAAAAAGTTTTAATGAAAAAATAAATAAATAAATGTATTAACAAACATTGACTGTTTGCAGCAAATCCAACCTCCCAGCATGCTCTTCTTCCTAGTCTCTCATGCTGCTGCTCATAGGAAATGTAGTTCATTTGGATATAATGTAAAGGTAAATATCAATCCTAAACAGTAAAGCAATCAAATTCTCATTACTAAGGCCCAATCCCAATTCTTTTTTTGTACCCCTACCCCTTTCCCTTGGCTCATAAAAATGAGTGTGAAAAGGAAGGGCTTCAAAATTTACCCCTAAGAATTGGGACAGCACTACAGCACCTGCACAATTCATCATGTCATCAAGATCTCTTGCTTCATATGAGATCAGACTATCGCGACTGCTGTAGTTATTCCAGTTGTGTTATTTTTTGGTATTTATCTTCAGGAAACCACTGAAGACATATATTATGTTATCATAACGATCAAATGTGGCAATAATTATCATAACTATACTGCACATTTACAACGTGGCCATATTTGTGACTTTTCTGATAGGGTGTTCGAGTGTCATCGAGTGACAGAATGTTGTGGGACTGCTGTACATGAGTTATTATTATGGATTATAGATTACGAAATTTTGCGGTTTTTATTTTAGCATTTTTTTTTATAAAAGCATGACGGTAAAACACGAACGCGGTTATGAATATATTAAAACATGTGTTTGTTTGTTGTAAAAATTCATAATAATGACAAAAAATACTAACTTGTGGCTCTCTTCTTACTTCAGGGTGCAGTGAAACTGCCGTTGTAGCTGGTTTTGAGTGAAAATTCTTCATTCAAAGTGCTATCTACCCCTTCCCCTTAGCCCTACGCCTTCAAGCTTAAGAGAATTGGGACACCCCTACCCCTCGTTTTGTGCGTTCCCGTGAAGGTAAGGGGAAGGGCTAAGGGGTAGAATTGGGATTGGGCCTTACACTATTATTCATTGTTAATTTAACTGCAACTAATAAATTGCAACACATTTCCTGGGTGTTTCAAAACATCTGCACTTCGGGATCTTGACACAGTGTCGAAACGTCAGTTTTGCCTCAGCCATCCCTAGTGTTTTAATATTAATCTGTTTCTGTTTATTGATTGTTTGCTGCCTGCCCTGAGTTTTGTCTGGATTTTGGATTACCCTTTGTGGATTACTCTTGATCAGAGTTATGTAATAATATTACTTTTCTAAGTAACGAGCAAAGTAACGCATTACTTAAAAACATTAAAGTAATGATATTTGAGTTACTTTTTTTTTTTAAAGTAAAGCGAGTTATTTTTTACTTTAATTAATTAGCTTTTAAAAAATAAATTGCTGAATTAAAATTAACCCAGTCACATTAAATCACGCACTCAATAAGAGAATGCATTCATTATTTTGAATGCATTGACGAAGAGGAAAAGGGTATTGTCTCAGTGGACAGTAATTTTACTTAACTATAAGACAAAAATGACAAAAGTAGCAAACACATTGACTTACACTTAAACTTACTTAAACTTCCAATAATCTA
>CAIGQZ010032474.1:756673-772462 GCA_903798205.1 Danio tinwini
ATGGATTCTGATTGGCTCAAAGAAGAATGGATTCTGATTGGCTCAAAGAAGAATGGATTCTGATTGGCTTAATTAAGAAGTTTGGATTCTGATTGGCTTAATAAAAAAGGAATGGATTCTGATTGGCTTAATAAAGAAGAATGGATTCTGATTGGCTCAATGAAGAAATGTGGATTCTGGTTGGCTCAATAAAGAAGGATGTATTTTAATTGGCTTGTTAAAGATGTATTCTGACTGGCTCATTAAACAATTGTAGATTTTAATAGACCCAATAAAGAAGTAAGGATACCAATACTGATTGTGTAACCGGAGATGTGACACTGACAACGGAGGTGAGGATCTAAATGCAGGGTTTTATTAACAGGATAGTGAGGCAAGCAATGATCAACCACAGGAGCAAACAGATGTATAAGGGAAATCAAGAGTTGTAGTAAAAATAACAGGCAGATGGTCACAAGAAAAGAGTAAAACAAGAAAACAAGGCAAGGGTCAAAAACAAGGCAAAGCAAGACAAAGGTAATGCGTTGTAATGTCACTTAACAGATAACAAGACTAAGCAACATTGTGTGTGTTTGTGCTGTTCTTATAGTCCAAGTAATCAGTCTGAGCAGCTTCAGCTGTGCGAGTGTAATCAGTCAGGATCTGGAACTGTTGTGTATGTGTGTTGCATGACTGGGGGTTGTAGTCCATACCATGGCGGATTTGTAGTTCATGTGAATGTGTGTGTATTTAACAGCAATCTCTGGTTGTAGATCGCTGGTGATCGTGAAAGATTAACTCAATAAAGAAGTATGGATACTGATTGGCTCAACGAAGTATGGATACTGATTGGCTCAATAAATAAGATTGACTCAAAGTAGTATGGATTCTGATTGGCACATTAAAAAATTATGAATTATGATTGTTCATTAACAAATTATTCTGATTGGGTCATTAAAGCAAATTAGATTTTGACTGGTTCATTAAAGAAGGTTGGATTCTGATTAGCCCATTAAAGATGAATGGATTCTGATTAGCTAGTCGTAGATGCATTCTAATTGGTTCATTTAAGAAGAATGAAGCCTGATTGGGTTGTTCAAGCATAATTAATTCTAATTGGCAATTTTTTTTTTTCCTTAGCGAACTGAAATTCTGACTGAAAAACGATAGCAACAATATCTTTCTAAATTATTTATTCTTCACAATTTTTAAGAAATGTTCACCCAATGCTGACTAAAGGCATTGATAAAAGGTGTGTAACTTTCCAACGAATCTAAGAAAGTACAAACATTTATCTCATATGTAAATGCAAAAACAAGCATAAAACATAAAAAAACAAGCAAATAATAAATAAATAAATGTTATATAGTTATGGGATGGATTCTTATTTGAATGTTTATTAGATTTTAAGCATTATAGCTCTTAAACCCCAAAAAAGGAAAGCTTTTAATTTGTTTATAATTAAATGTAATGATGTTGTAAATAATTATGATTTTTTTGTTGTTGTTGTTTAATAATTGACTAGACTTTCAGCAACGTCTATAGTTTTCATCTGAAAATCTTCTTGAATGTTCTACTGAAGACAAAAGTCACCTACATTACATGCTCTGAAGGCGAGTAAATTAACAGCATACTTTCATTTTGGGGTGAACTGTCCCTTTAAGGCTTTTGGGGTGCTGATAAATGTTGTGCCTTAAAACTGAAGAGTTGCAAAAAAAGAAAGCAGGACAAAGTCACTTTCTAAGGACTGTCAGGATAAATTGTGTACTGCAATTCAACAAAAAAGTGTCAAATAATCACATCTTGTAATGCCAAGGTAAAAACATCCCAAGCAGGTGAATTTATTCCTTCGTAAAAAGCAGCCAACGCAGTGACTCATCAGGTCAGAATGTACATCTAATCACTGTTGTATGAGCAACATTTCATCACTGCTTAATTAGCATGCTAAATCAGCCTGCACCATGCTCAAATACTCAAGGGATATTTTGCCCTCTTAAAAATTTACTGCATGGAAAATGAGGATAGCAATATATGGATTTAGCTAGTCAGAGCACTTATTTTTATAATACAAACTAATGCATTTTAAAAAATAGATTTATAATCTGATTGTCCAGATGTTTTTGTTAGTCAAGTCATTATTTTAAAAGAAAGAAATCTAGAAATAAATAGACTTTGTCTTTGCCAGCTTTCAGTGCTGGTTTGCAGTGCTCAAATGAATGGAAATTATGAATGTACTGTAATGTGTTGGGTAAAATCGTATAATGGAATACTGTAGGTCTGACTTAGGTATTACTTGGGTATTACATGTAAGGATAAGGTCCCCATTTTTTTCAAAACGCTTATAAATCATAATCAAAAATAATGTTGTTGTTGTTGTTGTTGTTGTTGTTGTTGTTAGGGGTGCACAATACAGGGAAAATATGTGATTTTCAATACTGTTGTTGAGTGTTCTGATAATGATGTTTCTTATTATATAACTAACTTGCAAAATGCTACTTTATCAGCAGTGTTGGGCACATTCCTTTAAACGAGTAATTAGTCATAGTTACTTCTCACAAATAGTAACTGAGTAAGTAACTGAGTTACATACTGTAATTATAAAAGTAACTAATTACCAGGGAAAAGTAACTATTGCGTTACTTAAAAAAAATCAAAACAAAATGCGTAGCCACTCATTTTTAGAATTACTGCAGAAAGACTCTTTTTTCCTGGGCATAAGATGCTAGATACATAAACATTACTTGCGCAACCTTTGAACTTGTTGGATTTGCCATCATTCTGGTCATTGGTGTGTACCACTGACTGTGCGTGTGCTTGTGTGTGAACATCCACACTACTTACTTTGATTGGTAAATGATGGAAATCTACTCTAAGCCAATCATCACGTTCTCAGTTACACCACGTTCACAGACACACCAATCATCATCACTGGTGTGTTGTGTCCCGCCCACAGCCCCGAAAACACACACACACACACACCAGAGAAAGAGAGAGGCTGCTCGCATGAAAACCGCTTCAGTGTTCTCAGTTATGGTATTGCACATTTTATTGTCAGAAACGGTAACAGCGTTGTAATCTGGGAAACAGTAATCCTTTTGATTACTCGTTAAAAGTATTGGCGTTAGTAACGCCATTTATTTATAACACAGTTATTCCCATCACTGTTTATCAGCAATTTAAAAAAATCTTATTTATGCAATGATCATAGTACAATAAACAGGGAATATATATATTTTTCTGAGCTAATTGAATTCAAAAATAAAACTATGGAAAAACAAACTGTTACCAACAGACATTCACCCGGACTACACCTCCCATCATGCTTTGCATCTTACAGCTGAAACAGTTTACTAATCTAAACTCCCTCTCATACACAGCTGCAGGTCATCATCACAGATTACACACACACACACACACACACACACTATTTAAGCACCAAATTCACTCACCTTCATTGTGGGATATTGTATTATGTATTGCTTATTTTTATAATGGACTTTGCAACTGTTTTTTTTTTCTGTTTTGATTCTTGAACTGTTTCATGTTTTATAATTGTTTGCGTCCTGCCCTGATTATTGGATTGTTCAATTCAATTAACAAAAATTATGGTTTTAAAGCAGCTTTACAAAAAGATTTTTTTTTCTTTACAAAAGGCAGCTTTGCTCTTGTGATTTACCCCTTATGTTACCGTTTTGCTCCTGTTTTGACCCCTGCCTGCTCACCATCCTTTTCAATAAAGCTGCATATGGAACGCCATCTCCGTTTTCACGCCTCATTGTAACACAAACATTTAGACTATAAAATGCCACAAATGATTGAAAACCCCAGCGGAAACTCTGATTAGTTTCTGATTAAATTCTGATTAGCTGTTACTATTTATTTTCAGCTCTAGTTTCACCTAACAGCACCTACTGGAGAGATGGGGATACAGACAGTAAAGGCCCCATCTGATTGGTCAGATTTGCGTAAACAACCTGTGCATGGACAGGTTTTACTTAATTAAAATTAATTACTTAATTAATTGCACTTCTCTGCAATATGGATATTGTATATAGAATTATCACGATAACAGTTATTTTTTGATATATTGTGCAGCCCTAGTTGTGGTTTTTGTATTACAAAGTAAATTGTAGTAAGCTGCCCCCACAATTTACAAAAACAAAGTGTGTGTGTGTGTGTGTCTGTGTACATTGTATTCTACATGGGGACCAAATGTACTGTACAGCATGTACTAAATGTACTGTATGTCCCATGTACTGTACAGCAATACGAGTATATTCTGACCTTGTGAGGAAAACGGCTCATGAATAACACAGAATGAACTATTTTAATAATGTAAAAATGCAGATTTTTTTTGTAAGGGTTGGGTTAAGATAAGAGGATAGAATATTCAAAATTACGTCTATGGAAAGTCCCCACAAAGACAGTTGTACAAGTCTATGTGTGTATGCGTGAGTTTTCAGCAAACAACCTGCAAATGCAACTGAGCTGCATGTCAGCAAAGAAGGTGCTTACATACAGTAGAAGGCAAAACTGCAAAAACAACGGTTTAAAATAATGGGCAAACCAACTACATTTGCTAACAAAACAATGTTTGGTTCCTAATGTAAGAGCAACTTTAACAGACCATAAGTTTTTATGTGAACATAAAATAACCAGCGACAGATACAGGTTCCTTCACAGCTGGACGAGCCAGAATACAAACACACGAGAGTGAATCAATGTGTTATCAACTCTCACACAGAGAAAAGCGCAATCCTGACCCAATTATACGGACACACACTTATCAGAGCCGCATGTGAACCCACAGCCACCGAATCACTGGACAAAGAGAAAGATAGCAGAGCGAGAGCAAGGACTGATCTTCTGCTGAATCACATTCTGCTTTCCAGAAGGTGAAAGTCCACATGAAATCAACAGCGACCCCATTTACTTTCTTAATGCGTGTTCCTGCTTTTATTGAGTGTGTGCGTGTAATCTTCAATCTGAATCTAAATGTATTTGCTCCATATAGGAGAAAAAAGGTCATTGGTAAAGCAACTTAATGTAAGGATTTATAGACTGCAGGTTAAAAGTTTGAAATGATTTTTTTATAATGTCTTTGAAAGATTATTTTTCTGCTCACAAAGGCTTAATTTATATGATTTTTTTATATTATAAATACAACAAAACAGTAAAATTGAGATGTATTAATAAGATTTTTTATATATTTTAAAATGCAATTTATCCCTCTGATTCAAAGCTGAGTCTTCAATAAATCTCCAATATTCAATATCATATACTGCAATAGTATGATTTATCAATTATTATTATTAAAGGCTAAACTAAATATCAAACAAAAAATTCAATGAAAGATTTTATTTATAAAAATGCGAAAAATATAAATTATAATCTTAAATATTTCTACTAATCTTTTTAACTGCATTAAAATGTATTCTTGTATTCTAATAAATAATTCTTGTATTTTAATGCACTGATTAAAATTATTTATATTTTTTTCAATTCATATATTAGAATGATATCTGAAAGATATAATAAGATAAAAGAGCTAAGGATGCTGAAAAATCTGCTTTTATTAATTTCTCTATTTACATTCACATAAAAAATAAAAAATATTTAAAAATTAACATTACACTAAAATAAACTAATATTATTTTTTTGTAACCCAGCACTGGCTCAAACAAGGATTAACCCAATATATGTATGTATGTATGTATGTATGTATGTATGTATTCATACAGTTGAAGTCAGAATTATTAGCCCCCCTGTTTATTTTTTTCCCCAATTTCTGTTTAACGGAGAGCAGATTTTTACAGCACATTTGTAAACATAATAGTTTTAATAACTAATTTCTAATAACTGATTTATTTTATCTTTGCCATGATGACAGTAAATAATATTTTATTAGATATTTTTCAAGACACTTCTATACAGATCAGGTTAGAGTAATTAGTAGGCCCACACGGAATCTGCACGTGCAGAATTCCGCAGATTTTTAGCCCAACATTAATTATGTTTATTTACTTGAGTAAATGTGTGTAAATCTGAATTTATTCAGTTTTTAAATGAAACATATTTTACATATCAAGGTCTTAGTTATGAGACTCCCAAAATAATTCAGCAGAAATCCGCAGATTTTTACCAAAAATCTCAGCAGAAATAGCAAAACACATCCGCAGATTCCGTCTGGCCCTAGTAATTAGGCAAGTTTTTCTATAACAGTGGTTTGTTCTGTAGACTAATAAAAAAAAATAGCTTAAAGGGGCTAATAATTTTGACCTTAAAATGTTTTTAAAAAAATTAAAAACTGCTTTTATTCTAGCCGAAATAAAACAAATAAGACTTTCTCCAGAAGAAAAAAAATATTATCAGACATGCTGTGAAAATTTCCTTGCTCTGTTAAACATCATTTAGGAAATATTTAAAAAAGAAAAAAAAATTCAAAGAGGGGCTAAAAATTCTGACTTCAACTGTATGTATATATATCACTGGTTCGAGCCTCGGCTGGGTCAGTTGGCGTTTCTTTGAAAATCTTGCATGTTCGCGTGTTTTTTCTCCGGGTGCTCCGGTTTCGCCCACAAGTCCAAAGACATGCGCTATAGGTGAATTGGGTAGGCTAAGTTGTTCGTAGTGTATGAGTGTGAAAGAGTGTGTATGGATGTTTCCCAGTGATGGGTTGCAGCTGGAAGGGCATTCGCTGTGTAAAACGTGCTGGATAAGTTGCCGGTTCATTCACCCCAGATTAATAAAGGGACTAAGCCAATAAGAAAATGAATGAATGAATGAATATATATATATATATATATACTATATATATATACTATATATAAACCAATATAAATGTTCCCTTAAAGTAACCAATCAACTATATTCTGGCATTAAACACAATCAATTCCTGATGTATAAAATAATGAACTGCAGCTAGGCTGATTATCTTTCCTTTGCTCTCTGTTTCCAACTTCTGAGGCCTCTAGAGATTGTGCAGCACCACTCCATCAGATTTAAGGTCCTTAAAGAGATGATGCCAACCATATATGAAGACATGAAGAGATGATGCCCACCCTTCGACGACATTGAGGACAACACAAACAATACACAAATACATTTCACTGAACATGCTTTATACACACATCAGCTTTTTGGAGGGATACTAAATACTGTATAACTGCAGGTTAACTACATTTATAGACTGTCTAACCTACTGTATACACAACTCCTTAACTTTTCTAATTTTGACTGTAATGTAGCAATAATTTGCAACCTTTGTAAAGCTGTATTTGGAATGATAATTACTGTGAAAAGTGCTCTACAACATTGTATTAAAAAAAGTATGCTGTGTTCCACACAATTCCTTCATGTCGTCCTAACACATTTTGTTTAAGCTAAATTAATCTTTTTTTTTTTTTTTACAAATTTAGGTAGGGATTGAACAAAAAACAAAAATTTAGTTCTCCCAAAAAAAAAACTTAAGAATTGTGTTTTTTTTACATTTTAAATAGGTAGTTTTAACAAGCAGCAAAAGTTTTTAAACTGAATATATTTTTGATAAACCTATAAGAAAAACAAATATAGCCACAATAATATTGAGTTTTGCTACCTTGGCCTTTGTCCTAAAGGTTTACGTACAGATTTGATTAACAAGTCGTCAGGGCAGGTTTGATGAGCAAATGAAGTCTCAGACGGGGTCATAAACAACACCGCGGAGCAAAGCAGCACTGAATTAAACTCACGCGCAGACAGAGATAAAGGTCCGTCAAGCCGAAGGCTAATGAAGCATGAAATCTTTCCCAACCAAAATAACAAACACACTTACTTGGTTTTTTAATGGAGCCAAGCCTCGCATAAAAAAATCATTTCACCCCACATAAACTCAGACATTTCACTTCTCCTGGAAAACAATTAAGGTGCACGAGCAAACAACAAAAACAGCTCTAGCAAAGCTTTTACGGCAGTGTATAAACACAACAGTGATGGAAAACTAATTTTGGCTAATAATCACGTGTTTATTAGTGACCAAAATGACTAAAAAATATTTTTACATATTATGGATTGTACATTTATGTCAGTGAAAAGCAAATAATTTTATCTTGTCTTTAACACACACACACACACACACACACACACACACACACACACACACACACACACACACACACACACACACACATATATATATTTGACTATATAGTTGTTGAAAGTTAACATTACTGTTTATTTCAAATGTAATTTTTGCTTAAATATATAATCAATATATTATATTTTATATATATTTTTGAGTCCTATAATTTTAATGTCCTCCGTTTTACATTACTTACAGTTTATCAGTCCCTCCTGGATTTAGCAGGGACACTTTTTATTTATAGTATTTAATCATTTTACATTTGCAGCCTAAAATGGTTTTTCTCAAAACCTTTGCCATTGTTTGCTTCAATTCTTATGTTTTGCTGTGAAATACTTTTTTGATCTCAAGAACCACTGGACCACTGGTTTACGCAACCAAGATTAAATTTAGATTACGAAACTAAAGTTGGCGACGCAGTGGCCCAGTAGGTAGTGCTGTCGCCTCACAGCAAGAAGATCACTGGTTCGAGCCTCGGCTGGGTCAGTTGGCGTTTCTGTGTGGAGTTTGCATGAATTAGTGTGCATGGATGTTTACCAGAGATGGGTTGCGGCTGGAAGGGCATCCGCTGCGTAAGACAAATGCTGGATAAGTTGGCGGTTCATTCCGCTGTGGCAACCCCAGATTAATAATGGGACTAAGCCGAAAAGAAACTGAATGAATGAAGGAAACTAAAGTTCAGATAAACTGGTCATTGTGCATCCCACATTAAAATGTATTGAGTAAAATAAACTGGCCAGTTATAACTCAGATCATTATATTAATGTATTTGTGATGTATTGTAAGTATCATATGCAAGTACATTAATATAGTAGCTATTACATGCTTGTTATTTAACCTCGAATGTAATGCTTACATACATTGCCTTATTTAATATACACAAAATGCATAAGAGTACAGTTATAATAATGATTGTTTTGTTTTCTTATAAAATTTTATATATTTTTTTATTTAGATTTTTATTAAATTTTTAAATATTTATAAAAAAAAATATTTATTTAATTAATAATTTTTATTTTGTTTTATTTTTTATTATTTTTTTTATTTTATTGTATTTAATTTGTTATCTATCATCTTATTTTATTTCATATTTGTTGTTTTAATTTTATTTGCAAATTTTATTTTTACATTTATTTTATTTTATATTTGATTTTATATTTGATTTGATTTATTTTATTTTAATTATAATTTCATTCCTTTTTTATTTTATTTTATTTTTATTTTATTGTATTTTATTTTTATTTTATTTTATTTTTATTTATTATTTTATTTTATTTCGTATTTTTTTTTTTTTATACATTTTATTTATTTATTTTTTATTTCACAGTATTTTTTATTAATTATTTTATTATTAATTTTTTTATTATTAATAAAAATATATATTATTTTTTTATTATTGTATTTTTTTATTATTTTATTTTATTTTGTATTTCATTTTATATTTCATTTTATTATCATTATTAAAAAAAAATTCTTTACACTTTTAAAAAAGACTGAAAAACAATGCTCAATATTTCAGAGATCTCATTTGTTTATCCCGTGTGTTGAGTTCTTTTAAAATTTTTATTTCATCAATATTTTGTTTGATTTTTGATTTTTATCATTTACTGAAATAGTCAGAAACACCTTTCCGAGGTTAAAAGTTCCTCCTTTCAGCACTTTCACAAAACTATTAGCATTCATTTATTCAGAGCTAGAGGCGAAACAGTTGTTTCTCTTTTTTCTTGCGTGCAGATAAACGTTTGTCGGCTTTGGCAGTTTAATGTGCTGCGGAGTTTAAAAGAAACGCATTAGCATGTCTGTTTCATATTCAAATGTTTGCTCTAAACAGTAGTTGTGTTAATTGCTTATAGCTGGAGGAACGCCTGAGAGAACCTATAAGAACAGGCCATGTAAAATGACAAACGAGGACAAAACCTGCCTGTGTGAAATAACAAAAGAACAGATGCATTGGGAAGT
The DNA here is from genome assembly GCA_903798205.1 of Danio tinwini. Lineage (NCBI taxonomy): Eukaryota > Metazoa > Chordata > Actinopteri > Cypriniformes > Danionidae > Danio > Danio tinwini. The sequence continues at coordinate 766,731 of CAIGQZ010032474.1, forward strand.
TGATGTTTTCCCAAGACGCTACATTCTTACGGCCATATCCGCATTTCTGTAAACCGCAACTTTAAAGCACTTAGACAGCTGTGATAACTCTAGAGAGCATTTCCAATTTCATTTCATCTGCTAAGCCACAATAAAATGCGTAATAATAAATCCCGAAGCACTACGGTGACAAAACACAGCATGTGAACACTGTCAACAATCAGAAACACACTCCATTCATATTAGCTTTGCCATTGCCATTGAGGGTTGATTTATTGCATGGCTTATAACGATAACAACATATTAGACTCATAGAGTACCAGTTACACAAAAACTAATTAAAACTATATTAAGTTCTATGATTTTTTACTCTACACGGTTGAACAATTCTTGCTGAATTTCTAGTCATCTCAACTTACATCAAACTGACTGAAAATTACGCAGTGATTAGCGCTGTCACCTCACAGCAAGAAGGTTGCTGGTTCGAGCCTCAGCTGGGTCAGTTGCCATTTCTGTGTGGAGTTTGCATGTTCTCCCCGTGTTCATGTGGGTTTCCTCCGGGTGCTCGGGTTTCCCGCACATAACAAAGACATGCGTTATAGGTGAATTGAATAAGCTAAATTGGCCGTAGTGTATGTGTGTGAATGTGAGAGTGTATGGGTGTTTCCGGAATAGTTGGTGGTTCATTCTGCTGTGGGGACCCCTGATAAATAAAGGGACTAAGCTGAAGGAAAATTAATAAATAAAATGAATGACAAAAATGTGTTGTCTTGACCTTTGTCATTTCATTTTTTACAGTGCATTACTGCATTCAGAAGAAAAACAATAAACACTTTCACCTCCTTAAATTATTGTTAAAGCTGTTGCTGTTTTATTATTATTATATTTATTATTTTTTTATTATTGTTGTTGTTGTCAGCATGAGTGTATTGTAGTTATTACATTTCCCTGCCCACCTCTTGATCTTTTATTATTATTATTATTATTATTATTATTATTATTATTATTATTATTATTATTATTATTATTATTAATTCATCAAATTGTTAGTTAAATTCTTCTTTTTAATATTATTCTTTACTTTTGGTTTTGATTATTTGTATATTATCATTATTATAGTAACATTTCTTTTTCTTATTATTCACATTGTTTTGTTTGCAGCACTTAATTTTTCAACTTTTCTTCCACTCTTCCCCTTTCTTTTTTGTTTTTTTTTCCTCTTTCTTTTTCTTTTCCTATTTCCTTTTCTTCTACTTATTATTATTATTTATTATTATCATTTTGGTCCTCTTCCTGATTTCCCAACCTCCCCTCACCTCCTCACTATTATCATTAATAGTATAGCTTTTACTTTTGTTACTATTATTATCATTACTATTCTGACTTGTCCTCCCGTTATCTCCTCATTATCATTATTAAAAGTATTTCTACCATTGTCATTATTCAGATTGCTGTAGCTGTTGTTGTTGTAGTAGACGTAGTAGTAGTAGCAGTAGTCATTGTAGTAGTAACAATTGTTTTTGTAGTTGGGATTGTTGAAGTAGTAGTTTTAGTAGTTTCTGTAATAGTAGATGTCGTTGGTATAGTGGTACCAGAAGAAGTAAAGGTGTTGGTGTAGTAGTAGTAATAGTCTATGTAGTAGTATCAGAAGTAGTAGATGTTGTTGATGTAGATGTTGTAGTACACTCTCAGAAATAAAGGTACACAAGTTGTCACTGGGGTGGTACCTTTTTAAAAGGTACAAATTTGTACCTACAAGGTCCATATTAATACCTCAAGGGTACATATTAGTACCTAAAAAGTACAAAAATGTTCCTCTTTAAATTTTCAGGAACTAATATATACTTTTGAGGTACCAATATGGACCCTTTAAGTACAAATGTGTACCTTTTGAAAAGGTACCACCCCAGTGACAGCTTGTGTACCTTTATTTCTGAGAGTGTAGTAGTAATTACTGTAGTAGTATCAGTAGTAGTAGGAGACGTTGTTGTAGTAGTATCAGTTGTAGTAGATGTAGTAGTAGTAGTAGTAGTAGTAGTAGTTGTTGTGGCTGTAGTAGCAGCTGCAATAGTAGTTGTAATATTAGTAATTTTCTGTAGTAGCAGTTGGTGTAGTACTTGTGATTTATTATTATTGTTATTGTCAGTTATTACTGTTGTCCTTTCTCTTTACTGTCATCATTACTATCATACATTACTTGCGTTGTTGTCACTCTTTACCACTGACTAATCTCTTTCTATTTGTTTATTTATATCTATGACACTTGCTTTATTTATTGACTGTTATTGGCCCTTATGTATGTACTCTGACCTGTCCACCATGTTACCTTTACATGCGCACACACACACACACATACATACACACACACACACACACACACACACAGACACACACACACATATATATACACGCACCTGCCAGTACCTGACTGTATTGTTGTTGTTTTTCGTTGTTGTTTTTTATGGTTTATTTTCTTTGTATGTTCCCAATTTGTGTACCTTTTTGCATAATCAAATTTAAAAAAAAAGAAAAAAAAAAGAAAACAATAAAAAATTTATTTATTTTAATTAGACTCCCCATTCTTAATAATTTTTTTATAAATCAATTCAGCTGATCGTAGCATCGAAATTTTAGCTTAGCTTAGCTTAGCATAGATCAGTTTTTCTCAACCACGTTCTTGGAGGACCACCAGCTCTGCTCATTGTCCTTGTCTTCTTAACCAAACACACCTGATTCATATCATCAGCTCATTAGCAGAAACTGAAAGACCTGTAATGTGTGTAAAAGACCAAGTAGACATTAAAAACATGCAGTGCTGGTGGTCCTCCAGGAACATGGTTGAGAAACACTAAGATAGATAAATTAATCAAGTTAGATCATTAGCATCTTGCTCAAAAATGACCAAAGCTTCAATAGTTTTCAAACCAATTTCTGGCGTAATAATCAACAAACTGGATACAAACATCTAAAGTTGGGAATAGTCATTTCCGGGAGGGTGGGGAGAGGAGGGTGTAGATGATTTGCCAGAGTTTGCGGGAGATAAACAAGGATTGTGGGTTGGGAGTTGAGTGGAGTTGCAACGTATGTGAAGGGGGAGGGTTGTGGGGCTGCGCAACGTATTTGAACCTCGGGATGTTCAATTGGAGGGCCAAACCCAGCCCCTGAGGCAATTTGTTCTGGCCCTCCATATAGTGTGACCAAGACGTCAAAAATACATTTAGTTCAGTCGAAAAACGGCGGCTGTAGTTATGAAGTGACGTGCGTCTGTTCAATACAGCACGAGCTGCAATTGAAGGCTGCACAGAGCATGAGTCAAGTGACATTAAGCGAGTAGCACGAGCAGCCGAAAACATTTGCATATGCTTTGTACAATGCACGGATATCGTTAATAGGGATGCAATAATTAGCCAGTTTCACTATTAACCGCGCTTTAAATCATTATCATTAATTAGTCGTAAAGGCTTCTCAACGTTGTGATTCTGTTGTATGGAACAAACTGCTGCAGCTAAACAAAGTTATGCCAACTGTGTGCTAGTTTAAAGTTACAAGCTTATACCAAGGCTAATACGCACACACATTGGATTAACTATAGCAGCAGGCCGTTTACATATTGCGTTTTTTCCACAAGCAAATTCGTTATTTCCAGTGAAGATGTGTGCATATTGGAAGCGGTGCGCTCATGGCTTACACAGTAGAAATGATCTCACGCTGTAGTGGTGAGAGTTATGCTTGGCTTTCAATGCAAAGTAAACAAAAGACACGTTAAACGAATTATGACAAATTATAAAAATGATTATGTATGATTGCAGATAATAACAGTTCATTTAAATTCTTAGCTAATATATAGCTTAAATTAACATTAGACAAATACTATTTTTATTTATTCATTGTTCTGTCATTTATTTTCATTGTAAAATTATCACTCATGTTTAAATCAAAAAAGTTTTTCATTTAAGTCCAAAGAGAGAGAAATTGACTATTTGTTTATTATTAATATTTTGTGCTGCACTATTTGGTTACTGAGCAGCAATAAATAATACTTTAAAATATAAGCAGTTTTTCTTGTGATTTTCTAAACTAGTAGTGTTTTGAATTTAATAAATGCATAATAATCTTGATAACCGTGAAATCATGATTATTCTTCAGACTATATAACCATACAACCAAAATCAATAATCGTTGAATCCCTAACTGTTATGCAGTTCAAACCAAACATATGAATGTGTTTGAATGTAGAAGAAGCCTACTTGAGCAATGTACTGATTTTGTTGTGCTACGGATTACAACATTTAAATATGTTTGTAAAAAAAAGCCACATTGCACAATGCCGTGATGTTATGTAGTTTGAAAATACAACATATTAACGTTTTAATAAAAAAAAAAAGCCAATGTGGGTGTCATTAAGGAGCAAAAATACAACATATGGACTGATATATGCTGTTGTGTCATCACTTATATTGCAAGTCATATCTCTCCGGCCCCTCATTTGGGGTGCTTTTAATGATTTTGCCCCCATGACAAACTAATTGTATAGCCCTGCTCTATGCATGTAGTCCAGGAGAGTATAGTTTCTACTGTAGCCATATGGGTCTTGAAAAGAGCATTTTCTGGGGGAGGACCTGGGGGTTTGCGGACGACACCCTTATTATTCTGCCACCCAAGGTGGCCGCCTAGGTCAAGGCTATGGATGCGCTGACCCTGATAGCACTGTTGAGAAGCGGGTACTGTGCACTATGGTGTTAGTAACTACTATGAAGCGTGTTTTGGGCGGCTGCTGCGATCGGCATTTCACTCTGTCTCATGCTGAACACAGTCGACCCATCGCAACAGGCTGTCATCGGTCCAATCAGCGCAGATTAGCTTCGCGCTAAAGAGGGGTTTGGGAACAAATGAATACTATTCATAAAGAAGACGCTGGGATAATTAGGTAAAAATAAATGCATATTATAAGACCATGAAAGTGTTTTTGACCTTGCATGCATATCAGCCTGTGGTTGGAGACCCTTAAAACCAAAATATGACCCTTTTTAATGTATAATAGTGGCTCTTTAATGATGCACGACTCGCATTGACAGGTGAAAATTCGATCTACCTGCTCACACTGCAAAATAAATAAAAAAGTCGGAATTGAGTCAGTTGAACCATGCAGTGTAAATGCAGCCATAAAGTTTTGGAATCACTTCAAGGAAAGTAAATAGCGAGTAAATATAAATGAATTGACCGCCAACTATTACAGCATATTTTTTACACAGCGGATGCCCTTCCAGCTGCAACCTAAGTCAAGTCAAGTTGGCTTTATTGTCATTTCAACAATATAGTGCAGTACACAGTGAAACGAAACAATGTTCCTCCAGGACCAAGGTGCTACATCAAACAACATAAATTGACAACATAACACAGGACTGTGCACTACTATAAAAATGTAGATGAATGAAATAAAATAAGATAAACTAAAAAAAAAATTAATAAAAATAAGAGGGCAAAGTGCGGTTTGTGCAACATTTATTGCAAGTAAGACAAGACACAATAACAGTAATGCCAACCAGTACATTTAGGATGCTATGCAAATATTGGATCAAATATAAATACTGTACTGTACAGGTACACATTTGTCACTAAGGTAGACATGTTGTACAGAGCAGCATAAAAATAGCAGTTGTGCAAATATTCCTGTAGTTATCAGTTAATTGTGATCACCTAATTTTGTGTGTGTGTGTGTGTGTGTGTGTGTGTGTGTGTGTGTGTGTGTGTGT
>CAIGQZ010032474.1:787955-810999 GCA_903798205.1 Danio tinwini
AGAGAGAGAGAGAGAGAGAGAGAGAGAGAGAGAGAGAGAGAGAGAGAGAGAATAAAACAAAATTGAAACAAAACAAAACTGAACTAAACTAAATCATACAAAAATAAATTAAATAAATAAATAAATAGATGAAATTTAATTTAATTTAATTATTACCCCTTCAAGATAGAAAAATAGTCTAATATTATTATAATAATATAATATTATAAAAAATATTATTAAAATATTATTATACAGCAGGGACTGAAATTTTAAATTAAATTAAATTGAATTAATACTATAATATGAAGATGGTAATATATGATGTTATTATATGAATCTATGATATGATAAAAGATGTTAATATAAAAATAAAGAAAATATTATCTAAAAACATTTACAACAAAATGCATTATAAAATATAATGTAATTGTCTGGAAAATAAATGATGATTTCATTATCTTACCAGTTATATATAAAACATGTTAATGTAAACATTTACCAGAAACAAAAAAAGTCAAATATTTGCTAGATGTACCTGTTGTTGCTATTATAAGTACTATTTTTAGCATGCTTATATTATAATATTATTATAATATAATATATTTTGAAGAAAACTGAAAATCTTATATATTATTTTTGTGTTTGAAAGAAAAAAAAAACTCAAACAGGTTTGGAACAAGTCAAAGGAGAGTAAATGATAACAGAATTTTCATTTTTGGGTGAATTGTCACTTTAAATAGAGCACATTTTTGCCGGCCCACTTTTTTCAGCTATTTAAAAAGAAAATATTGCAAACTTTGATTTGGAACAAAACTGGATAAATCTTCTCTCCAGCCATGTCACGTACGTTACTTAAATAACTACATCATTGAAATTCTACACTGTAAATCCTGATAACTCAAACTGTTTGAGGAAACCGATTGCGGCAAACCATTTAAGTTTTGAAACAAAAAGGTTTGAGTATTGTAAACTTATAAATTGTCTCACATACAAATATATAATTTGTGTTGATATCATCAAACTTTTAAAGTATTAGCAACTTCAACATTTTAGATTCAGTTATCAAATCACTATTAGTTTAATTAACGTATTAATTAAGTCCAAACAACTACATAGCTACTCAAATGGTTTGGTATACCTTCTAGCATTAGAGTTAACACAAAAAATAGATAATTAATTCATTCATAACTCACTCAATTAGAGTTCTGCTTAATATAATCAGTTTATGAGTTGCCATAACTCTTTTTCATTAAGTCAAAGTTACTTTTAAAAAATATATGCAAGTTAAACTAACTTATTTCATTTAGTGATTTTCACTGTTAGGTTTTGCAGTGTATTTAAAATGCTTTTCTAATTATTCTGTCTGGAAGGAAACTTAATTACTCAATAAGTAATTTAATTACTTGACCCAATACTTAAATAAATAAAAAATAGAAAATAGAATTTGAACTTTTATTTTTTATAGAGTTAAACAGGAACGTTTTGTTTTATTTATTAAAAATAACATGTTAAACATTATTTTAAAACACAAAAAGTTTTGATGTAATGACATCATATTCATACACTGTAAAACCCAACAGTCAACTTTATTATATAAAATGAGTGCAGTTAACTCAAAGTTTATTAAAAGTTAATTCTACTCATTTGAAAAGAGTTTTGAACTCAGTGTTGAATTTATTGGGTTAATTAAATACCTCATTACTTCAACTTAGAGTATGTTCACAGTACTCATTAAGATTTTTATTTTTTTTAACTCAAATGTTTTTTTAGCAATCGGTTTCCTCAAATGTATTGGGTTTTACAGTACTCAACTGTTTTGAGTTCTCTTCTTTTAATGGGTTTTACTGTGCGCAAACTGCTTTGTTTACTCAAATGGATTAAGTTCACAGTATTCATTAGGATTAGTTTTTGAACTTAAATGGTTTGTTTGTTTGTTTGTTCCCTAAATTTTTTTGAGTTACCTTAACTTTTGGGGTTTTACAGTGTACAGTTGCAATCATAATTATTCAACCCCCTGATTTATTAGCCCCCCTGTTTATTTTTTTCCCCAATTTCTGTTTAACGGAGAGAAGATTTGTTCAACACATTTCTAAACACAATAGTTTTAATAACTCATCTCTAATAACTGATTTATTTCATCTTTGACATGATGACAGTAAATAATATTTGACTAGATATTTTTCAAGACACTTCTATACAGCTTAAAGTGACATCTAAAGGCTTAATTAGGTTAATTAGGTTAACTAGGCAGGTTAGGGTAATTAGGCAGGTTATTGTGTAATGATGGTTTGTTCTGTAGACTATGGAAAAAATAAATAGCTTAAAGGGGTTAATAATTTTGACCTTAAAATGGGTTTTAAAAATTTAAAACTGCTTTTATTCTAGCCAAAATAAAACGAATAAGACTTTCTTCAGAAGAAAAAAAATATTATCAGACATACTGTGAAAATTTCCTTGTTCTGTTAAACATCATTTGGGAAATATTTAAAAAAGAAAAAAAAGGGGTTCAATAATTCTGATGGCAACTGTACATACAATTTACCGACGAACTTCTGACTTGTTTCATTGTAAGCACGTGCAGTTCTCTAATTTGACAAATCAAACGCTTTTTAAGTTTTAAATATCAGCTTCTCTGAATTTATATCATCATGTTTCTTAAACATGCAGTTGTCTTGATAAATGAATTCTTCAGTGAAAAAAGCTAACTATACTGCTAAGTATATTAGTATAACAAATAAAGCATTACTCTCCTTCTCTAAATTGATTTAAACCAGAGATGCCCAAACTAAGGCCTGCGGGCCCAAGGTAACCTTTGATTTGGCCCTCCATCCTATCTGATAAGAGAGGGAGAATGATAGAGATGCTTTAGAGATTGTCATTTCAAATTTAATGTAACCTTTTATTTGTTTATTTTATTGTTAAACTACAAAAAAAAACAGCTAACTGAAATTAAATGTTTCAATTTAAATGCTGTAATTTAGATTAACACCCGACAAATAGAAGACAATGCAGAGACATTAGAGAGCAAATCAAAGCAAAGGCAGATTCTGCTTGAGTGTATTCAGCATTGAACTCTACTGTGTTATAAATGTGATTATGTTTGTATTGCAATAAGTTAAAATAAAATACTGCATTAGTTAATATGATTCAGAGTGATGTTTTCTATTTATTTTGAAATAAATTAGGAAATTACCCATGGCAACTTTAATGAAAAATAGTTTGGTATATTTATGTTCAGTCCATGTCTCTTAATCATGTTTGGTTTTTGGTCCTTCATATGAAAAAGATTTGGACACCCCTGATTTATACAGGACTGTTAGATTTATTTACAGTATTTACGGCAGATACTTCATAAGTAACTGTAATTTAATGACAAAAATTTAAAGTAATCCATTAGTAATCTAAAGCAATTTAATTAGTTACTAGTTAATACAGTGTAACCAATTACACCCAACACTGCTCTCCAAAACATTAAACGTTTATGTGTCTTATTCCTTTAAATAAATAGGAAATGTTTTGTTTTTTTGAACAACATGAACAAGACATGAACAATAACAAGTTGCAAGTGCATCAGCTTGTCCTCTGAGAGACAAACCAATTAGTCTGATTAAAGCAACATTGTGCGAGTCCTTGAAGAAATACAAGATCTTGACCTTTCAAGGACTCACTAAAACTTATTGTATTACACAAGTGGCATCCCAGCTCACCACGTGTCAATACACTTACATTCCTCCAGCCAGGATGCTGGCATTTATTCCGTATATGAGGAATGAGGGGTATTTGCTTCTCTGATAATTACAATATTTAATGATGTCCTTCCAGCGATGCCATTTGTCTAGAAAAATCATTGATCGTTATTCATCATATAATGCATGATAGATACAAATTTCTGTTTAATGCACAAAAAAAAGACCATCTCTGGAGTCCATGAAGACAAACTGGGAGTGATTGTGATGGTGGGGGATGATGAGATTGTCCTGTCTGCCTCTCTTAGTTTTGGATGAGATGTGACAGCGATTCTTCATAGCACCATCTGGCTCTGGGGATGAAAATCATCAATGCTAAAATCTCCCCTACAAACAAAGTAATGAATGAAGAGGTTCTTTTGCCAAGGAGATGTACAAAGACTAAGCCAAACTTTCTCTCTCCCTGTTGTTTATGCAGGATAATGATTAACAGCACCGTTCGAACAGAAAGAACCCATGTATTTGCCCACAGCTCAGTCCAGCTCACAGTGGCTTCAGGAGCCAAACTAAAAAGGTCCACCATAATACCATGAATATTATACAAATGACCTCTTCAAGTTAGTAAAATAAATATTCATATTTTATTACAAACCTGATTCCAAAACACTGTACACTGTGACACTGTACAAATTGTGAGTAAAAAAAGGAATGCAATCATTTAGAAATCTCATAAACTAATATTTTATTTACAATATAACATAGATAACATAGCAAATGTTGAAAGTTGAAAAAATTCAGGCCAAATATTGGCTTATTTTGGATTTCAAGACAGCTACACATTCCAAAAAAGTTGGGACAGGTAGCAATAACAGGTTAGAAAGGTCAAATGTACATATTAGGAACAGCTGGAGGACCAATTTTCCACTTATTAGGTCAATTGGCCATATGATTGAGTATAAAAAGAGCCTCTCAGATTGGCAGTGTCTCTAATGGTCCGTTTCCACTTAGTACAGTATGGTACGGTACAGGTCAATACAAGTCACCTTTATCAGGCTTCCTTTCCACTGCTAAAAGGGTACCAGTGGAACTCTTTTGGTGGGTGTGGTGTATGACAGAAAGTTTCAGTCGACGTTATTCTTGCTCGAGGAAATGTCAAAGTAAAGCTGTACGGGTCGTTTACATACCATAGGAGAAGCACTTTTCACAAAACAGATGCTTTATACACATAAATACTTGTGTATAAAATGTTCATTACTAACCTTTTTATGAACATGATTTGATTATAACTGCAGATCAATGATAGTGTGAAATAGCCTATTGCAACGTCTGCGATTACATAAAAACATAAATGCAAAATATATGAACACATACAGTACAGCCCCTTACAGTCTCTGATATGTTACCAATTACAGAAAAAACTACACACAGTATAGATTTAGTCCTTATTTGGGTTCAAAAACAACCTGCAGCATATAGCCCACAGTCAGAGCAAATCTATCGATTGTATCTTTAATCTTCACCAGCACATGTAACCTCTGTTGAGAGTAATTCCGTCATTCAGAGTTCATCATAGTCTAAAAGGTAATAATAATTAAACATGACAGTTTGTCTTGTTTAAGGTTGCTGAAAAAATCATTTGCTCCCTTGTTTTTTCACGCGTCAGTCTCACGTTTGTTCATTTTTAACAGGATCGGATGTCAGAAGCTCTTCAATAATCTTCGAATAAGTTAGTTTAAATATAGATGCGCAGCGAGCTCTCTGGAGAAAGTGAGTCATTTGCAATTTAGACCGCCTTGTAAAAAACTAAGGGGCACAGACCAGATTCTGCTTTTCTTGGTTTTGTGGCTGTTCATCAAGACAACGACAAGTTTTGTTTGAGATCGGGTTGACCATGGCTAGTTATTATATGTATATATCATTAAGCTGTAATGTCTCGGCTGTGTATTTAAAACATGGCGGTTCCTTTGTTTTCATTCTGGCTTGTCCACGAGCGAGTGACGTATGTTTATAAACCAATAGTTGTGCATCTAGCTCCACCTTTTGGTACCCTTTTGCTGTGCTAGGTACCCTTTGCAAACAATACCCAGAAAGTGGCACAGTACGGTTCGCTTTTAGGTACCTTTTGACAGTGGAAACAGCCATAAAAGCGTACCAAACCGTACCGTACCACCCAGTGGAAACGGGCCATTGGAGGTCATGAATCACCAATTTCCTCAATGCTGCACCAAAAAATAGTGGGGCAATATCAGAAAAGAGTTTTCCAGCAAAATATTGCTTGAACTGAAGTTATCAACAGTGCATAATATAATCTAAAGATTCAGAGAATCTGGAACAATCTCTGTGCGTAAGGGTGAGGGCCGAAAAACCATACTGGATGCCCGTAATCGTTGGGCCCTTAGACAGCATTGCATCACAAACAGAAATGCTACTATAATAGAAATAACAATATAGGCTCAGGACTTCTTCTAGAAAACATTGTCGGTGTACACAATCCACTGTGCCATTCGCTGTTGCCGGCTAAAAGTGTATAGGTCAAAAAAGAAGCCATATTTAAACATGATCCGGAAGCGCAGGTGTTTATTCTGGATCAGGACTCATTTAAAAATGGACTGTGGCAAAGTGGGGAAAAAACTGTGAGTAACACTTTATTTTAATGGTCTATTTACATATTAGTAGACTGTCTGCTTAATATCTGTTGATACTGCTCCTTCAACAAAAATGTAACTGACTGTAAGAAACTTTGCAAGTACATGTTAACTTACACTAACCCTAACCCCAACCTAACAGTCTACTTATAATCTAATGAGAATTAATTGGCATGTAGATGCAATGTAACTAAATTCAACTAACGGACCATCCAAATAAAGTGTGACCAAACTGTAGTCAAACTGCAGACAAATCAAAAATTGAAGTTCTTTTTGAAAAACTGAGACGCCATGTCATCCGGACTAAAAAGGACAGGGACAACCCAAGTTGTTATCAGCGCTCCGTTCAGAAGCCTGCATCTCTGATGGTATAGGGTTGCATGAGTGCATGTGGCATGGGCAGCTTACACATCTGGAATGACACCATCAATGCTGAAAGGTTTATCTAAGTTCTAGAACAACATATGCTCCCATCCAGATGTCGTCTCTTTCAGGGAAAGCCTTGCATTTTCCAACATGACAATGCCAGATCACATATAGATGCATCAATTACAACATCATGGATGCGTAGAAAAATCCAGGTACTGAAATGGCCAGTCTGCAGTTCAGATCATTCAACCAAAGAAAACATTTGGCGCATCATAAAGAGCAAGATGCGACAACGAAGACCTAAGACGGTCGAGCAGCTAGAAGCCTGTATTAGACAAGAATGGGAGAACATTCCTATTCCTTAAATTGAGCAACTTGTTTTCTCAGTCCCCAGATGTTTGCAGAGTGTTGGAAAAAGAAGAGGGTTTTCCTCACAGTTGTATACATGGTCTTATCTCAACTTCTTTGAAATGTGTTGATGCCATAAAATATAAAATCAACTTATTTTCCCCTTAAAATGCTACATTTTTGCAGTTTAAACATTTGACACCTCATCTACTGTATGTTCTATGCTGAATAAAATATAGAAATTTGGAACTTCCACATGACTGCATTTAGATTTTATGCACAACTTGTACAGTGTCCCAAATCTTTTGGAATCGGGTTTGTATACAGGGGGACAAAAAAATCTGAAAATTCAGAAACTCTATGCTGAAAATTGCTATACACTGTAATAAAATGGCTGTGATTTCAACGGTAAAAAATGTTAAAATTCTACAGCAAAAATCTGTAACCTGATTAACAGTATGTTCCCTTAATATATAAGGCGAATAACCGTAAATAGGGTATATGTCCAGCTAGTGTTGTTCCCATACTGATAAACGTCTGGTAACCTGTTATTGTGAGTTTTTTTCTGTTTTATACGGTTCCTTTTAAGCATCGATGTTGTAATGCAATTAAAATACAATCAGTTAAATAGACTTTGGCATTCATTTAGTTGCTCAAGCGTAACAAACAGCCGTTTACTTGCACGCGCCTGTCAGAATCGGCAGGCTAGCGCAGATGCTCCATTGAATATACTGGAGTAAAATAAATGCTCATATTATAAAGACATGGCGGGGGAAAATTCAATTTAATGCAGTGCTTCTTGTACAATCTGAGATCCACTTTTTATTGGATATCACTCAGCCAGTGGAGATCACTGATTTTTAAAGAAAACAGACCTTAATCGCATAACCCAGGTTACTGGCAAATTAAAAGTCCTATTAGCATACTTTGGCATATACCCTATTTACTCTCCCAGAATTCCCTGCATGGCACATCACTTTTTATGCTTTTTGTTGACATTACTATGGATCTTTTTAGTTGTTTCCCTATCAGTAATGTACATGAGAGATTTATGTTTATGTAGAGATTTATGTAGAGAATGTTATGCATATTAACCTACTGGTGTTTAGTAACTGTGTGAATGACTGAGCACCTTCTATATACTGATACACTTTTCTGCTTGTGGGAAAAGTTGTCTGTGATGAGCATTGGTTCATTATACAACTTTCTCATCACCACCTGCATATGGCTGTGCTAACGAGTCTATCTGTGTAACAAAAGATATCATGTGTAGATGTTGGTAATTCAAAATACAGACATATTACCTCTATAAATTAATGAAATACGATAGTTTACTGTAAAAATAAGAAGTTACTTTTACGGTTTGTTTTAACAGTGAAATACTGGCAACCACAGCTGCCAGTTTTTTTACTGTAAATTTTAAGGATTTATTTTTTCACAGTGTACAAAAGAAACCAAACTAACTTCTGCTGCGTTCAGGTCCTCCTAGGAAATTCACACTTATTTACAAGTTGTAATTGCAATGTTAGGTGCGTTCAATTCACTTTCGATAGAGTTGGCAGTGTACCTTCTTTTTATTAAATTTCAAGGAAACAAAGCAGGGTTTGTCAACTTGAAAACGAAGAGCTACAAATTTTGAATCAGGTATTTTGCATTTGAAATTTTCAGTAACACTTTAGTTTCGGTCACAATTTATGCTATTAACTATTGGCTTATTACCTCCCTATTGATAAGATATAAATTATTCATTAGTAGTTATAAAATATGATCTTATTTTGCATCTCAAAACCTAAACCCAATTTCTACCTTGCTGACTAACAATAAACAGATAACTAGTAGTTTATTAAGCTAAAATTGTAGTGTTAGGTAATGGTTTGTGAATACGATAAGTGTTACCATGTCTTCTAACTTATGAAGCTACTTTAAGCTAATTGTATAAACATTTACTAACTGTTAAATTTTCATAAATAAAAAGACTGACAAGCCTGACATATGTTGCCCTATCTATTCCACCATATTTGTCATTGGTGCCACCAATGAAGCAAACTCAAGATGGATAAATTATATTTACAAGTCGATTACATATCATGAACACCAGCATAAAGTCATTATTATGAGTGGAAAACAGAATTTTCTTTAACCTCAGAGTTTTTAGGTTGGGTTGTGTCAGTAAGAAACATGCTGGAGTCACTGATCTACAGTAGGTTGTCAGTGACAAAACACAACTTATGCAAATTATTTGCTCTTCATTTTCTGTCAGAAGAGTTATCAAACCCTGCTGTAATTTTAAAGATTACTATATATTCTTATTCAGGACTGTGTGTATATATATATATATATATACTACATTAAAACATATATAAAATTGATTTAAGTGACAGAAGCATGGATTCATCCTGCTTTCTATAAACAATTATGGTTGCTAGTGTAATAGTGTAAGGAAAATAGTTTCTTGGCACACTTTGGTTCTTAGTGGCAATCATTTAAACACCAAAGCCTACCGGAGTATTGTTGATGATTATGTCCATCCTTTTATGGCCACAATAAATCTTTTGATGGCTACTTCTAGCAAGAGAGCACAGAATGTCACAAAACAAATCATCTTAAATTGATTTCTTCAACAGGACAATGAGTTCACTACTCTGATGACCACTAGATCTCATTTCAATAAAGCAGCACTGGGATGAGGTAAAATGCAGATTCGTAACATGCATGTGCAGCCGACAAATCTCCAGCAGTAATGTTAATATGAATCAAAATATTGTGAATGTTTTACCTACAGTACTGTGCAAAAGTCCACCACCAGCTTTGCGAGGCTTTTGCACAAATCTAGCCATCTAAAAGGTATTGAGCAAGTGCAGGGTCATTACTTTAAGGTGAACTATACCTTTAATTTAAAAGCAGACAATAGGGGAAATATGTACACAATATTCAGAACAAAATTACTTTTGGAATCAAAAGACTAGCATCAAAGGTTTGTGTTTAACATGACCTCTTTAGCACCAAGCAATGGCTTGAATTGTTTAGTTGAGACTTTTCTGAAATGATGTGCTATGGATTTAATATCAAGCATCCTTCAGAATTTCTAAGAGTTCTTCCCTAGATTTAGCAGCTTCCATCTTTCTGTTTCTATCCAGGTGAATCTCATACTGCCTATAATATTGCCTACTATATATAATTTTCAGGTCTGAACTGTTTTGTTTTATCAGCTCTTTTTCTTTCCAAATATGATTTTATTACATTAGCAGCGTGTTTGGTATCTTAGTCATGCTGAAAAATAAAACTATTGCAAATTAGGTGCTTTCTAGTAGGAATTATGTGACGAATTAAAACCTGTGTGTGTTTTTAGCATTCACCATCCCATCAATTCAGGCAATGTTGACAACAGCTCTGGCAGAAATGCAAATCAATCCAAGACAGAAACTCCAGTATTTGTCATTCATTCTTCCATCTTGTGGAGCATCCTATTGCAGTTCTTCATTTCCAGCCATTTATCTCAATATCTGTTAATTAGGCCATGAACGACAAAAACTAATGTTCAACATATGTTGTTTGTTTGATGTTACCACCTTGCGACTTTGCCCTCTTTTTAGGTTATTAACATAAAAAGTACCTGACATTCTGAAAGACAACTTCATTTTAGTTCTAACAGATCCCACCTGTCTCTCATGAATATTCATCCCAGTCTTTTTTATTAGGAATTAATGAGTTGCGAGATACAGCTGGTGTATCTAAACGCCCGACTTCATGCCTTTCTCTTTAAACAGCAGAAAGGTGACAGGGCCCATTTGCAGTTCCTGTATTAAACGTCTTTTAATAGTTATTTATATCTTGGTCTCATTATGCATACTGGCAATAATAATCAAATGAAAACAAAGGTCTTTTCTGGCTTGATATTTAATGAAAATTATACCAAACACATCATTTCTTAAATGAATGTTATAAATAATGTTATTACGCGGCTGTCTGGAATGCTTGATTCTGATTGGTCACTCACAACATTCCAACATATGTTTTTCCCAGATAACAAATCGCTGAAAGTAATTACACAGGATCATTCGAGTATTTCAAACCATCTTGACCATCAGTGATTACGTTCATATACATATTTATATGCTTGTTTTGTGACTGTTTGGTGCCATCGTGTGAGTGAATAATATGCAGGTTAGTATATGCTGCATTCAGCTGTTTTCATTTCTGTCAGCTTTGCATTTAATTAGAGAATTTGTACAATAAAATATTATAGCTCAGAACTATTTTTTGTGTCTAAGTGTTGTGGCATGTAGCCATGTAATAAGTGGAATAAAGTACATTCAGGTGGTTGTTTTTGAAAAATAAAGACCTTCAGTCTTATACAACAGGAATCTGCTTAATGTAGGGCTGCAGATAATCGCTGATAATGATTTCCTAGGGCTTTATGTAAGAGATAAAGTATATCGAGTTGATTATATATAAAGTAGAGCTGCACAATTCTGGCTAAAATGAGAATTACAATTTTTTGCTTAAAATCAAGATCACGATTTTCTGACAATTCTGTAGATGTAAAATAAAGGTTAATACGAGAAGGCTATTATTATTGACGCGCGCGTCTATCATTAAGTAGGGCATGCGTCGGCCCTCTCTGTGGTAACAGCTCATGGTCAGCAGCTCACGTCACGTTTGACTTTGTGGCCGCGAATACATCATTGCACGAAGACAAAAATAACATTTTTGGGTTAACTATAACTTTTAAATACAGTATGTGACCCTTTCAACATCATTTGGAGGTGTCCATGTCGCTGAGCAACGTATGTAAAACAATGAAAAGACTTGTGCAGCCGCCTTTCCTAAACTTGAAAATATGATTGGCAGAATCGTAGAAATGCTGGATTAAGATCGTCCAGGGGGTCAAATCGAGATCGTGATCTTTTTTCGATTAATCGTGCAGCTCTATTATAAAGCATATCAGTTATCGCAGAATAAGGCCAGACAGGTTTATCCAACCCAAAGCAGGGGGCTGTTGTATAAGCATACCTATCAACATTGGGATGTGAAACATAAGAGGGGCAATGGCACCTGTAATGGCAAGAAAGGGAATCAAGAATCAAGGAAGTGTTTTCAAGACTAAATTAAATTACAGCATATTTTACATTTAACGGTGGTTTAGTGGAACTATGCATATAGGCAATATCTGCTTTTTGATAACGTGTATTGCCACCCTTCATTGAAAGATTAAAAAAAAATACAGAAAAAATGTGAGGGTTGACAAGTATGTTTATAAGACTGTTATTCTGTGATAACAACCACCTAGATGTGTGTCCTTACATAATGCCTGACAAGCTGACAGAAACAAAAAAATTGGCTAATAATTGGCTGAATCTGATGAAGCATACACTAACCTTTGTATTTACATCTGCCTGGATGTATTTTATCCCTTATTAATTATATAGCTCTCTGGAATACTTGATTCTGGTTGGCCAATCATTCCAAGGTATGTTACTCCAAAATTACAGCAATAATAAGTAGGATATTGTAGGCTGCATTCAGACATTTTTTCATTCTGCAAGCTTTATGTTTAGAGAGCTAGACTAATACAGCTCAGATCAATGTTTTGTGCCTAATAGTATAATTTTGTGGCAAGTCGCCGTGTAAAAAAAGTGTGATAATGTACATCCAGCCAATTATTTTCATGAAATAAAGCCCTTCAAAATGGAGTTAATGGCTGGCTTTCTCCACAACCACAATATAATTATTCATAATTTAACATGTACATAATTATAGAGGTTATGCATCATAGAGAGAATATGTTTGCAACCTTTTATTATTATTAGTAGTAGTAGTAGTATTTTAATTTATTTATTTTCTCGCTGAGGTTAATTTAATATTTTTATACAATGCTCAGCATAATTAAGTAACCCAATTTTAAAAATGAATATTTGTATCCATTTCTCAGTAAATATAGGCAGTGTACTGGTGGATTTGAACAAAGATTTTTTAAACAGATATATCTATTAAAATAATATTTTTGTCACCAAAGATATTTAGAAATAAAAAGATAATACAGTTAAATTCAAGCAAAATATAACAAAAAATTACAACCTACAAAATGTCAACAAAATGTTACATTTTTTGCTTCTCTTGATTTTTCCTCTTTTTTAAATTTGTATTTAATATTTTTCTATAACATAAATTTGGGTGTGTGTCTTTGGATCGTTATTGTAAGTTATTTTGTTAGATAATCTCCAGATTTGGCTTAGACCCCCTTTTGCCTTCAGAACTGCCTTAACCCTTTGTGGCATAGATTCAACAATGTACTGGAAATATTCCTCAGAGATTTTGGTCTATATTGACATGATAGCATCACGCAGTTGCTGCAAATTTGTCAACTGCACATCGATGATGCGAATCTCCCATTTCACCACATCCCAAAGGTGCTATCCCAAGTCTGGTGACTGTGAAGGCCATTTGAAAACTCATTGTCATGTTCAAGAAACGAGTCTAAGATGATTCACGCTTTATAACATGGTGCGTTATCCTGCTAGAAGTAGTCGTCAGAAGATGGGTACACTATGGTCATAAAGGGATGGACATGGTCAGCAACAATACTCAGGTAGGCTGTGGCATTATTACGATGCTCAATTGGTACCAAATTCTGCCTCTACCATCCGAATGTCGCAGCAGAAATCAAGACTCATCAGACCAGGCAATGTTTTTTCAATCTTCTATTGTGAACTGTAGCCTCAGTTTCCTGTTCTTAGCTGACAGGAGTGGCACTCGGTGTGATCTTCTGTTGCTGTAGCCCTTCCGCCTCAAGGTTGGACGTGTTGTGCGTTCAGAGATGCTCTTCTGCATACCACACTTGTAACAAGTGGTTATTTGAGTTAATGTTGCCTTTCTATCAGCTTGAACCAGTCTGGCCATTCTCCTCTGACATCAACAAGGCATTAGTGCCCACAGAACTGCTGCTCACTGGATATTTTTCTCTTTTCTCTATAGAAATCTCAGTAGATCAGCAGTTTCTGAAATACTCAGACCAGCCCGTCTGGCACCAAGATACATGCCATGTTCAAAGTCACTTAAATCAGCCTTCATCCTGCATTCTACTAATAAACCTGTTAAGCCATATTCAATGTCAGCAAGAATATATGAAAAAGCAACAACCATAAAATTGAGTTTGATCTCATATTCTCCATGTACTGGTCAAAGTAATGTGGTTTCATATTTACATAAATACATTTGCTATGCTGAATGACAACAGTCATCATTTTACTTATATTTTAACTTTTAACTTCCGCAAAGGTTATCTGAAACTTTAAAGTGAGCACTTGCATTTATTATGCTTGATTTGTGCAATTTTAATTTCCTGAAAAAAAGGACAGAACAGAACGTGATCTGTTATATCTCGCTCCATCTACGCCAACATGCTACACACCAATGCATGAAATATGCATTTATATTGATTTTACACCCACTCTGAATGAATTAACCTATAAGTTTACACAGATCCATAATCTCAAAATGCACCCACATGCCAGGAAAGAGAATAACATCAAATGTTACTGGGTAAGACATCCATAAATAGTAACGTTAAACTGTCTGTTCACCCATGATGAAACATACTGACTGAAGAGTCCACATGTGCTGCAGGTCATTTCATACTAGGCTTTATGAACAGACATCACAACATCACAGTGGATATATCTCTGATCCACTATGGATCAAATAAAAGATTTAAAGCAGAGTAGTAAATGGTTTGCCTTCAGGACAATATATGGATCATTTACAGGGTTTGTGAACATCTCAACCATTCAGACCTCAATGTTATTCTGTATGCAAGCATCAATCAAAAGTTAGATGTTTCTTTTTCTTTAAAAAACAATAACTTTTATTCAGCAGGGATTCATTCGGTTGATCAAAAACGGACAGTAAATAGATATAGCATAGGATTTCGATTTCAATAGGGTTTCTTTTGACGTTTTCTATGCGTTAAAAAGAATGCAAAGATAAAAAAAAATGTACTGTAGTTTCCAGAGCAAACAGTCAAAATCAAATCAGACTTTTAAAATGATTTCATGATAAAAATATGTGACCAGATCCAGCAAAATAAGTCACAGTGACCCAAATTCCAAAACTGAGACATTGGTATCAATGGAAAGAGACTCTACACTTTAAAATGACACTCTATTCAAATTCATACCTTGAATGGTTTTGAAGATATGTCCATTTAAATTATGGTTGTCTGCCCTCTGTTTCCAATTGGTAACCTGAGAAAATCAGGAGAAAGTTTTTTTGCCCGTTGACATCCTTCAAAATCCATTACATTTAAAGGCATAAACTATTTATTTAACGACTTAATGTGTACATGCATACAAATACTATTAAACCAGGCTGAAGCTCAAATTATTTGTTTTTATTATTTTTATTTATTTTTATTCAAATACATATTTTAAAAGGCACTTTTACAAAGATTTACTAAAATCAGAAAGGTTAAGCAGAGGTGCTACATTTGAACAGTGTTAAAGAATTCATAACAAAGATCCCAACAGTGGTTAAAATAAATCTCGTATTCGGTGAGAGAAGCTATAGATGTACCGTTGAAGTCAGAATTATTAGCCCCCCTTTAAATTTTTTCTTCATTTTTAAATATTTCCCAAATGATGTTTAACAGAGCAAGGACATTTTTACAGCATGTCTGATAATATTTTTTCTTCTGGAGAAAGTCTTATTTGTTTTATTTCAGCTAGAAAAAAAACTTTTTTTTTTTTTTTTTTTTACAAAAAACTGTTAAGGTCAAAATTATTAGCCCCTTTAAGCTATATATTTTTAGTAGTCTACAGAACAAACCATCGTTATACAATAACTTGCCTAATTACCCTAACCTGCCTAGTTAACCTAATTAATCTAGTTAAGCCTTTAAATGTCACTTTAAGCTGTATAGATATTGAAAAATATCTAGTCAGATATTATTTACTGTCACCTTTATAACTTATCATCTCAATCCATACTGTATCTAAAACTATCGTGTGGCTCAGTTTAAAAGGTGGCCTTCCTTTGACAAATGATCAGTGTTTATGTCACTTTGAGTACATTTTCAAGATTTTTGACTGGTTTTATACAATGTTAAGCAGCACATTTGGAGAGCAGAGATATTGATGTTTCACAGGATACCCCAATATTATCCCATAGCAATTCATAACCTTTTGATTCCGTGGCTAATTCGTATGATCTCATTTGTACAATTTAGCACAAATTGAGTAATCGCTAACTATTCCAGCATATGTTTTACACATCGGATGTCCTTCCAGCCACAACCAAATACTGGGAAACACCCATACACACTCATTCACACACATACACTACAGCCAATTTCATTCATTCATTCATTCATTTTCTTTTCGGCTTAGGCCTAATCACAATTCTATTTTTGTGTTCTATTTTTTGGCACTTAAAAACGATTGTGAAAGGGCTACAAAATGTACCCCTAAGAATTGGGACAGCACTTTATTCCCTTAATTGATCTGGGGTCGCCACAGCGGAATAAATCACCAACTTATCTAGCATATGTTTTTACGCAGCGGATGTCATTCCAGCTGCAACCCATCTCTGGGAAACATCCATACACACTCCTTCACACACATACTGTACACTACGGACAATTTAGCTAACCCAATTCACCGGCATATGTCTTTGGACAGTGGGGGAAACCTGAGCACCCGGAGGAAACCCACGCAAACACGGGGAGAACATGCAACCTTCACACAGAAATGCCAACCGACCCAGCCGGGACTCGAACCAGCGACGTTCTTGCTGTGAGACAACAGTGCTAACCACTGAGCCACCATGCCACCTCCAAATCAGTCAAGCAAAGTAAATAAACATCCCATATAGAAATGAATAGCAAAAAAATATTTAGCATTATTAAAACTCAAGTTGTTGTAGTGGCCTAAATTCAGCTAACTGTACACTATTATTTTGTACAATAAATAAGACCAAACCTTCATGGATTAGGTTTTTCAAACTCTTCAAAACATGAACTGGCATTTTTATGTTTTTATTACATTAATTATCGTAGTTGACACCTCTGATTGTAATAGCCCAAACAGTGTCTTTCAGCCAGTGGAATCAGCTTTGAACTGTCATTGGCATAAATGGAAATGGACGTCTCTCTTTCTCTACCTAATACACAGCACACGTCCTTGCTTAGTGCAGTTTTAACAGCGTCTGTGACTAATACATTTAACTGAAATGTTTCTGCCTCTGTTATATTACATTAGAGGTCAATAGCCATTGATCAGCTCACGCAGCCTCATTTATGGATCAGACAAAGGAGAAATTAAATAAATGACCCACAAAACAGAAACGCAGGGCAAACATAGACACGAAGCATATAATCGATCCTAAAATACTTCTGAGGAAATGATCTGAATGTCGTCCTCCATCTGAAGCTTTGCTGAGTTTTAAAAGATCACCTTTTTTTTAGTAAATACGCTAATTTTATAATACTCCACTAGAGTTAAACAGTGGAGTTTTACCAATTTTGAATCTCAAATGTCTAGCAGCAGCACTTTTAGCTTAGCTTAGCATAGATCACTGAATTAGATTAGACCATTAGCATCTCGCTCAAAAATTTCAAAATGAGCTTTAATCATTTTTTATTTTAAAGTTTGACTCTTCACCTTTTATCTTTATTTCTATAGCGCTTTTACAATGTAGACTGTGTCAAAGCAGCTTCACATAGAAGTTGTAGTAAATTGAAACTGTGTCAGTCCAGTCTTCAGAGTTGAAGTTCAGTTTAGTTTAGTTCAGTGTGGTTCAATTTTCACTACTGAAAGTCCTAACACTGAGGAGCAAATCCATCTATGAGCAGCTCCACAAGTCCCAAACCAAGCAAGCCAGTAGGGAGGAACAAACGTCACCGATTGACGAAAGTGAAGGAAAAAAATCTTTAAGAGAAACCAGGCTCAGTTGAGCGAGAACATTTCTCCTCTGACCAAACTTACATTCATATTACATCAAGTTACATCATGAACAAACATTAATAGTTGCTATTTTCTAGGCCATGAAGTATATGGCTGAAAACTACTGTATACTGTAATTCTGATGTAATCAAGAAACACAGAGTCTAGAATCAAAGCCTAGATACGGTTAGTACAGTCTTAGTAGACAATGTAACTACAGAGTAGTTTTTTTTTTTTTTTGAGCGAGATGATAATGGTCTAATTTAATTCATTGATTTATGCTAAGTTAAGCTAGTAAAAATAGGGGAACTCTAGCAACACTTGTAATAGGAGAACATTTAATGAAATAAAATAAAATAGAAATGGCAACGTGTTACAGCTTAAAAGCCTTTCTCAAGGCACAAAAAAACACCTAAGCTAAGCTAAAAGTGCTCCCCCCGAGACCCAAATATAGCACTTAACCTTTAAAAAGTCGCTTAAAACGGTAATGTTTACTTTAATATTGAATATTATATATTTAAAAAAAAAATTACATTTAATTTGAGGTTAGCTCAAAATAATTTTGTAATAATTTTTTTCATTGTAAAATTGTTATTAAAGAAAACTGGAATCAGCATTTGTAGGTCACAATAACCAAAACATTGGAAATCAGAATCGGCCCAGAAAATTGGAATTTAAGCATCTCTAAGCATTTTTGCTATTTTAATTTAGATACAAAACCAGATTTTCTGATTTGGTAGATGCACCATGGGTGCATTTAAACATGGAAAAAGTTTGATTTTCATTAGAGATGCACCAACTGACCAGCAAAGAACCAGAATTAGACATTTTTTCGTATGACCTCTACGCTCCAGTTAAACTGACAGCAAGAATTTGAACAAATTATTACTATAAGTTTAAAATTGTAACTTAAGTCATTGTTAAATGTTTTCAAGCTAAAAGATGCGTTTTGCTGTGCAAGTAAAAAAATTCTGCTAGACAGTCAAAACTGCTTTCTGGGAGATAAAACATGAGCTATTTGAAAGTTGTTAATTTTACCAAAAGATTAAAAATGACAGCAAATAGGTATACCTATAAAATAATAATACAAAATTATACAAACAAATATTAATCAAACATTTTCATGATAAGCATATTATCTTTGGACTTTGGTGAAATAAGAAAAGTTGTTTATGTGCTGCAGTTTGGACAAAAACTTTTGCTTAAAAACTATAATGTTGTTCTTACAATGTCCTTCAATCATTATTGTAATTTTTCGTATTTATTTATTTACTGAATTTTTGCATTTTATATTTTCTTTATTATTTCTGGATTCTTATGTTTGGTTGTTTTGTCTACCCAATGTGGAAAACCCTATGTACCATAAATCTGTATGTAAATTTTGAAACTGCAACAAAAACTAACTGGGAAAAATATATATAATGTTTACTTTAATAATGAATATTATTACTTTTAATCATTTTAAATCTAATTTGAATTTTTTTTGGTGAAAGATTTATATATTGTACAGTAAAACTAATATTTTATATTTTTTATATTACATTTTAAATATATTATAACTATTATATTATATATTTTATATCTATATTTCTTAGAAAGAAAATAGGAATCTACAAAAACAGTAGCAGTAGTTCAAAATATCAAAAGAAAATCTGAAATCGGATTTAGTCAAGAAAATTGCAATCGATGTGTATCTCTAATTTTCATGATATGTCCCCTTTAAGACTATTGATCAAACCTAATTTGACAATGCAGCATGCAAAGAGAACACCCACATGCAAGTCAGCAGGTCAAATCAGTAAGACACACGGTGTAAACACAGCTTTATTGGTTTTATTCCATCAGCTTTGCTTCATTACACCCTCCCATGCACTCGATAGCCTAGTATATGATTAAACTCTCTCTTCCATCAGAAAGCACATACTGAGAACCAATTCAGAGTCCCGCCCGCTCAGAGTGAGCTCTAACAATCAGAATATTTACAGCTGAAGCTCTATATTACCCACAGCATGAACTGACGCTGATTTAGAGGAAACCATGAATATTCATCATGAGCTAGTAATCACTGGCCATGTTAAGAAGCACATCATTTTTTATTATTTATAACACGGTGACCAGCATAGTCCAAACAAATTAAGCATACAGTAACTACAAAACACTAAATAAAGAGAATTAATAATGACAAAATAAATAAAAAGATTAGGGCTGCACAATATAACATTTTATCATTGATATCGCAATGTGTGAATATGCAACAGTCACATCGCAGGACGTGCAATGTAGAGTCAAGATTATATATGACCAAGTACAGCAGTTCAAAAAACATGAGAATTTTGGAGTCATTTCAGTTAAACAATAATAAAGTGAATGTTTATCATAGGGCTGGGCGATAAAATTGATATTTATTGACCAAACACCATTGTCAATATCGATAAAAAAAAGTTTGATATAAAGTTTTGGTATGAAGCGCTATAGTTTTAATAAAATGTGGCTGCTGAGCTTTCGCCTTGAAAGCAGTGCCAAAAAGCTTAGAGTGTAAGTTTGTCATTTTCAATGAAGGCGCGCGACTTGCACGACACCCGTATAGGAGTGATGTGCACATGTTGTGCAAGTGGCGCACACATGACGCACACATTTTCCAGCCACACCTAGTTGAAAACATCTCAACTTTTCGGAATGCCGCGAGCGCACCGCGATTCATTTAAGTAGAACTAACCAATCTACTTCACACTTTGTATGGAATATACACATTTTAGTAATAACAGTAGACTAATTACCTCAAACAAACACAGCGCATCCAAACACTGCAGCACTTTTTACTTTTCTCCATAAACTTGCATTGAGGAAATGGTGGATGGTCGCCCAGCTACGAGAGACGCAAGAGAAGCGCGAGCGCAAAGCCCATTGTAAATGGTCAAGCAAACCACATGCACGTGCTTGTCACTTCAGGTCAGAATAATAACACATGCGATAATGAAAAAAAAGGATGTCACCAAAGTGGCTTTTTGGTTGCTTTTCTTGTGTATCCCAGTCACTGGTACTACATCTGAATTTTTTTGGGTAATATAGTCATTCAACTTAATTTGTAATTTTGCAGTATATAATTGAATAATGATGGTTGGTTCCTTTACTTGAAAGCTCAGATTTGATTATAATAATTTGTTTTGTTTACAGAGTTTGAGGTTTACTGTATCATTATTATTTACACCTTAAAGTTTGCTTTGATTGTTCAGCATTTACACTTTAAAATAAAGAAGGTTGAGCCTTCTCTTTTATGGCTCCTAAACTCTGGAATAGCCAGTATGATGAATGAATGTGCTCCACACAGGTTTATGCATCTCGTTTATATACACTATGAACAGCAGCTACGCTAATTATTCTCTTTATTCTATATGTCCACCTGGGGATACTTATCCCAAGGCCCCCAGAGATTATGCAGTGCCACTGATGGGATCCAAGACCTGTGAAGAGATGATCCAAAGGTTTCCATAATCCCGGACCAGGCCGTATCCTGAGCAGCTGCTGTGGTGGTCATGGAGGAGTGGAGAGCATGAGACTGATTCCTGTGAGACTCCAGGGACAGACAAGTCTTTGCTGACGTCCAGATTTCTCCAGCCTCTGGCGCCTAGACTGCAGCTCTGCACTAGATGTTTGGCCATAGGAGAAATGGTCATGCCTAACTGAGCCTGGTTTCTCTCGAGGTTTCTTATCCTATTGGTGAAGTTTTTTCCTCGCCGTTGTCGCCACTGGCTTGCATGGTTCGGGACTTGTACAGCTGCGCATCGATAGATTTGCTCTTCAGTGTTTGGACTCTCAGCAGTAAATATTAAACCACACTGAACTAAACTGAACTGAACTTAAACTCTGAAAACTGAACTGACACTGTTTCAATTCACTAAAATCTTCTGTGTTAAGCTGCTTTGACAATCTACATCGTAAAAGTGCTATAGAAATAAAGATGAATTGAATTGAACACATTTTGTAACATTTTATTTATCAAGTTTAAAAGTCTCTTTAACACATGTTTATTTTATTATAAAGAGATCGGACATTTTGTTTAAATATTTTTGTTTTTGACAATTATAACTATTTGCCTTAGTTAAATAAAATAATATTCCTAAATGCATTGTAAAAAAATATTCAGTAATTATTGATACAGAATTATATGAAACGTGATATCGTGATCATTTTTTTTTTGCAATATCGCCTAGCTCTAGTTTAACAATTGCTTGTGTTTTTAAGGCCTTCAGTAAACATTTAAAGTGGGAATTTAGGAATTATTACATTTGTAGCTTTAACAAAGACTAATTGTATTAAATTACTTGCACAATGAAGAATATGCAGCTTTACTGTACATTTGATTCTTTTATTTCTGTACCTGTATACTGTTAGACTCCATTTTGTATATTTTATCTGATTTATTTATCTATTCTTGTAAGTTGTTTATTATATTTTATTCACTTGCCTACAAAATCATCCCAATCAATCTCAACGTATTCATTAGCAGAACATTTAAATATCGCAATGTACTTTTCTTCCAATATCGTGCAGCCCTAAAATAAATAACAATATGTTATATATGCTATATAACATATTTTATTTTCTATGATTAAATTCAAATGTACTCATTGAAAATATTGTATTATAAAAAACTAATTAATACAACTAATAACAAAATAATTGTATTCGTAGCAATGATCGAAATAATAATTTTATTATTTATTTTGTAATATATATATATATATATATATATTAGGGCTGTCAATTGATTAAAAAAATTAACTAATTAATCACACCTTTTTTTGTGATTAATCATGATTAATCACGAATAAAAAAAATCCAAAATGCAGGCATTGCGAATATGGAAATTGGAAAATAATAATAATAATAATAATAATAATAATAAAGTATTAATTACAAACAATTGTATTCATTGTAAAGTTGTATTGCGAGTTGAGAACATTAATTATAAAGTAGAAACAATTTTGCTCAGTCCTCCTTAACATTTAGCCAGTTGCTAAGACAGTCCAGAGAGAGAGAGAGAGAGAGAGAGAGAGAGAGAGAGAGAGAGAGAGAG
>CAIGQZ010032474.1:832138-842519 GCA_903798205.1 Danio tinwini
CCGATAATGTCAATAGGCTGGACTGTCTTAGCAACTGGCTAAATGTTAAGGAGGACTAAGCTAAATTGTTTGTACTTTATAATTTATGTTCTCAACTCGCAATACAACTTTACAATGAATACAATTGTTTGCATTCAATACTTTATTATTATTATAATTTTCCAATTTCCATATTTGCAATGCCTGTATTTTGGATAATTTTTGTTTTTACGTGATTAATCATGATAAATTACTTTCATGATTAATCACAAAAAAAAAAGTGTGATTAATTAGTTAATGTTTTTTTATCAATGACAGCCCTAATATTGCTGCTTTCTGGTAATTCGAAATGCCTCTTAACTTCATTTGTAAGTTGCTTTGGATAAAAGTGTCTGCTAAATGAATAAATGTAAAGGTAACTTTATATAATTTTTTAGCACAGTCCCATTAAGTGTGTTCCTCGGCCTACTTTTTTTGGGAAACATAAAATTCATTGCTCCAGGGACATTTTGTTGCACATTTCAGATGTCAAATACACTAGAGGGCGCTGTCTACATGTTTGCAAATCTGAAATACTTAAAGCCCTGCTCACACTGTGAGATTTCAGCCACAATTTTGTCATCTGAGACAAAATCCAAAAAATGTGTTTTTGGATTTGAGGGACTGCTGATCTTGTTCAGTCATAGTTAACTAACACTTTCACACATAAAGCCATTGTCACACTGCATTTTTCACCACCTAAACGTTCCATTTATACGCATGTAAATGCGACAGACCAGAAACCAAGCAAGTTTTCCAGTGTATGGCGTTGCAGAGTTCAAGCTTGGTGAATTCTGACCTGCAAAATCACATTGCATGAGACCAAACGATAATCAAAACATGACCTATCTGTACAGAAATTTTAAATATGGACCAATTGCTCACTTTTTATAATGTCTAATCATCTTGTTTAATCCTGCCCCTTTTTGCAGATCTGTACAACGCAATTTTGCAGGGTCAAACTCTAGTATGACCACGGCATTAGTTTTAAATACTTTAGCTAACCCCCTTTGTGAGTCATTCAGATAGCATCACTTTTATACTTATTTGACAACACATTTGGTTCATGACATGACACACCACAGTCCTATGCACTGCACAGAGGATTACAGCTGCTGGATTTACAACACGTCCATTCATCAACTTCTAAACTACATGAAACTAAGCAGCAGTTTAACTAATACAAGAATAGAGTAAACGTTTAAGTTAGCTAAACAGTGTGTATACAGTTGAAGTCAAAATTATTAGCCCTCCTGAATTAATAGCCCCTCTGTATATTTTTCCCCAATTTCTGTTAAACGGAAATAAGTTTTTTTCAACACATTTCTAAACATAATAGTTTAAATAACTCATTTTTAATAACATAACATCAAGTAAGATTTCTAGCGTTCAACTTATAGTGCAATTTAAAGGCTGATCTAGGTTAACTAGACAAGTTAGGTTAATTGGGCAAATTGTATAACAGTGGTTTGTTCTGTAGACAATGAAAACAAATATTGCTTCAAGAGGCTAACAATACTGACCTTAAAGTGGTAGTAAAAAAATTAACTGCTTTTACTCTAGCCAAAATAAAACAAATAAGACTTTCTCCAGAAGAAAAAATATTATAGGAAATACTGTGAAAAATTCCTTGCTCTGTTAAACATCATTTGGGAAATATTTGAAAAAAATAATAATATTTCACAGGAAGGCAAATAATTGACTCAGAACTGTATGTTCTGAATAACACATAGTAAGAGTATGTGGAAAGTGATTGTTACCATCCTCTTCCATAGACATCAGCATGCATTTGACAAAAAAAGCTATTTATTGTTTTGCTAGTAAATCTGTGTATTAATATGCCTGCATCTAAGCAAAAAATATCACGTTGAAAGCACTGATAAGTTTTTATCTTTCTCAAAAAATGCAGCACTCATCAGCCATTGCAGGAGGAAAGATTTGAATTTAGCAATAGGCATGGGATGATAATTGTTTTCAAGGTATACCGCGGTTTGGAAAAGTCAAGGTTTTAAAACTAATTTACGTTTTGTTTTGTTTTTTGTTTTTGTTTTTTAGGACAACAGTATTTTCAGCAATAAAGATATCCAAAGATGCTGTTTTAAATTGTGAAAGAAATCTGTGTTTTTGAAACTAATGAAGAGAGTAAGGCCCAATCCCAAATCTATTTTTGTACCCCTACCCCTTCCCCTTGGCCCTTACAACCGAGGGTTAAGGGGAAGGGCTTCAAAACTTACCCCTAAGAATTGGAACAACACTTCAACACCTGCACACGTCATCATACTGTATGTCATCGCGACCTCTTGCTTCATATGAGATCAGACGATGGCGACTGCTGTAGTTATTGCAGTTGTGTTATTTTTTGGTGTTTATCTTCAGGAAATCACAGAAGGCATCTATTGGCAGTAAGATCGTAACTGAACTGTGTATTTACACAGTGGCCGTATTCATTATGTAAACACAGGAAAACAACATTAACATTATAGCAGACACTGTAAAAGGCTCATTCTCAGCCACTAGACTTTTCTGACAGGGTATTCGAGTGTCATCGAGTGTCAGAACATTGTGGGACTGCTGTACAGGAGTTATGATTAGGGATTATAGATGGCGAAATTTAGCAGGTTTTTTGCTGTTTTTTTTTTTTAAAGCATGACGGTAAAACACGAACTCGGTTATGAATATATTAAAACATATGTTTGTTTGTCTTTGTGGCACTCCTTACTTCCAGGTTCAGCAATACTGCCGTTGTGGCAGGTGTATTCTGGGAAATTTTCTTACCCCTTGGTTTTTAGGTGTCCTTCTGAAAAATCTTCGTTCGAAGGGGTGTATACCCCTTGCCCTTAGCCCTATGCCTTCAAGCTAAAGAGAATTGGGACACCACTACCCCTTGACGTGAACGCGCAAAACGAGGGGTAGGGGGTAAGGGGAAGGGCTAAGGGGTAGAATATGGATTGAAATATGAAAATACATTGTGTTCAATGGGGAAAGTTTTAGTTTTTTTACCCAGACATTTAAAAACAATATATTTTAGAGCAATAATCACAATACAGCGAAACCGTGTAACCATGATACGTTTATCCAAGGTTATCATACCATCAGAATCTTATACCGGCCCATGCCTATTTAGCAATGCTGTAAATTTATGCGGATTACAATTATGTTACATGTTACAATTATGTTACATTACAGGTTACAATGTATGCGGGGCACTTAAAGGGTTACAATTACAAATATACAGCAACTTTACAGCAATAAAATTTGTACAAATTTACACCAATAAATCCAATTTATTTACAGCAAAATTGCAGGATGTAGTCTGTGAATCTGCCGCGCGCGCACTCTGTTGACGCAGATGAGATCAGATTCACCAGCCTGATCTCACGAGGAAAATTTTACATTTTGTCTACTGGCTAATTCGTACAAATTCGCATGAGATCAGTTGTTTAAAAAGAGGCGTTGCACCAAACCCCACCCCAAAACCCAACCGTCACTGGGGGACAAGCAAATTGTACTAAATTGCTCAAATAAGATAGCACAAATTCATACAAATTAGCAACTAAATTAAATAGTTACAAATTGCTGTGAGATATCATTGGATTTACCAACTGCATGCCTGCAGGCACCCGTTTCTTTACAAAGAATATCACAAATCTGTAACGTTGTCTCGAAAGAATTAAAAAACAAAAGACTTTTAGAGAAAAGATGGATACAGGACTACTCTAAAGATACACAAAATAATACGAAATTGTGTGTTATGAACGATAAATTGTACATTGAATATCATTGCTTGACTTTGATTGACAGCTCAAGCTACCAATCAGTACAACCTTAACACATCTTATGGCCCATCTCAACTGAGTGGTACAGTACGGTACAATACAGGTCTTTATCATCTTTTTCAGGCTTGCTTTTTCACTGCCAAATGGTACTCTTTTGGTGGGCGTGGTGTTTGACAGAAAGGTCAAAGTAAAGCTGTATGGGTCGTTCACATATCATATGAGAAGCACTTCTTACAAAACAGATGCTTTATACACATAAAGACTTGTGTATAAATGATCACTACTAACCTTCCTATGAACAATATTTGATTATAACTGCAGATCAATGATATGGCGAAATAGCCTACTGTAACGTCTAAGATTACATAAAATAAATAAATAAATAAATAAATGTCACATATATGAACCCATAGAGACCCGTAGAGTCTCCGATATGTTTCCAGTTACAGAAAAACTACACAGCATACATTTAGTCCTTATTTGGGTTCAAAAACACGCAACACATAGCCTACAGTCAGAGCAAACCTCTCGTCTGTTTCCTTTAATCTCCACCAGCCCATGTAACCTCTAGTTAGAAATTAATTCCATCATTCCGAGTTCATAATAGTCCAAAAAGGGATGATGATAATAGTTAAACATGGCAGTTTGTTCATGTTTTAGGTTGCTGAAACAATCATTTGCTCCTTTGTTTTTTTCCGCCTTCTCCTTTGTTTTTTCACTCTTCACTCTCGCGTTTGTCAGTTTATGAAAGGATCGAGTGTCAGAAGCACTTCAATAATTAATCACACATTATTATCATCAGCTCAAGATGTTTGTTAATTCAAATATAGACACGCATGCGAAAAAAGCTAAACCACTCTCGATTTAGACAGCCTTGTGAACAACTAATATTACGGGGCACAGGGAAGATTCAGCTCTTCTTCTTGGCTTTGTGGCTGCTCATCAAGATGACGACAAGGTTTGTTTAAGCTCTGGTCGTCCATGGCTCTTTATTATATGTATATATCATTAAGCTGTAATGTCTCGGCTGTGTATTTAAAAAATGGCGGTTCCTTTGTTTTCATTCTGGCTTGTTACACGAGCGAGTGACGTATCTCTGTAAACCAATAGCGTTCAGCTGCTCATCTCGCTCCGCCTTTTGGCACCCTTTTGTTGTGCTAGGTACCCTTCAGAAAGGGTACCCAAAAAGTGGTACGGTATTGTTTGCTTTTTAGTACCTTTTGACAGTGGAACTGACTATAAAAGCGTACCAAACCATACCGTATCACTCAGTGGAAAAGGGCCATTAAAGTAGTTTAGTTCCTCTATAGTCAGAAGAGAGAAGTGCGTAGCTGCAGAGTTCAGTGCAGAGCTGAAATATTCTAGACAATATTAGTCCCAGTTTGTGCATCCATTAAGAAAACCACAAACGTTTGCATCTACAATAAAGAATAAATGTTGATGTAGAAACATCAATGTCCTGATATTCTAATCAGAAAATCTAACATGATTGCAAATCATTATTAACCAGCCAAATAAGCAATCTCACATTGTGAAAACTGAGCATAATACATCCCCTTTAAACTTAAACTCTACACCAGAATTTCAACAAACTATAGGAAAGAAGTTCACAGTCACATAAAAACTTTTCAATTGGACCTATTCTCTATACGACTAAATAAAGCAGCATTAAGAACAGTGCAGGCCTCAGCATGAGTGGTTATTGTGCGTTTAAAAGCCTGGTTTTAGCGAGAGTGCAACCACTGATAAGGGGAATGAAATAGCGGTGTAGTCAAACTAAGCTCAGTTTAGATTTTTAAGTGCACTTCATAGCAGACAGCATTAAGTGCCATATAGGTTCAGGAACTGCTTGGTTTATCTGAACAATGAAACTGGAGTGTTGAACCCTGTTGACTAAATCTGATGGAAGTACAGTCTGACATTGTCAGTAGAAAATTCGGTAGCACTGACCCTGTACTCTTGATACAGTAGTGTCCTGACTTAGCAACCACAGCCTTATGACATTTTACTGAAATTTTCCAAAATTAAAACTCAAGTAAGTTGAATCTAGGCGCTATCCCTGTTTAAAACATCCAATTGCAGTTATTGCCAGCTGAATTTCTGGCCATCTATAAGAAATATCTGGACACATCTGTTTCCTCAATACTTAATCATCTAATTGTCCAACAATAGCCTCCCTAATTATTTTACTCAGGCACTTTCTTATAAACAATGCAGGTCTTTCCTCTCCATATGGACCAAACACTTCCTTAAAAACACTGTTACAAGGACAAAAAAAAACTGTTTAACTAACCTAGACTTTTTAATAGGATCTATATATTGCTGCTTTCTAGTGATTTGAAGTGCTTCTTTTATCCTCGTTTGTAAGTCGCTTGTATACAAACATCTGCTAAATGAATAAATGTAAAGGTAAATTTATAGACATATATTATTTACATCACAGTCTCATTAATAATGTGTGCCTCAGCCTACTTTTTTTTGCAAAAAAAAATACATTGCACCGAGTACATTTAGTTGCACGTTTCAGATGACAAATACACTAGAGGGCGCTGTCTACTTTTTTGTAAATCTGAAATACGTAAAGCCCTGCTCACACTGCGAGATTTCCGCTACGATTTGGTCTTCTGTGACAAATTTGGGAAATCCCAAAAGATTCCTGAAATCCTATGCTAAAATCTAGGATCTTTATTTACTGGTTTGACATGTTTACCGACAGTATTAGAAGATTTCAGACACTTTCCAGCAGTGTGACAACGGCTGTAATGACCGTCAGTCCAAGAACCAATAGGAGACAATGTCAAAACTTTTTTTTTTGCCTTCCTGGTTTTATTATTGAGGCATGCTCTGTGCAAAATTACCTCTACAGATTGTTTATGTTTGTTGTGTTTTGCTGTAAGCTATTATTTTATAATGTGGGATAGTGAAAGGGTCACAGATTGATGACGTCAAGCTCCAGGTGAGTTATTTTCTGTGTTTTTCTGTGACTTTATTATCGTTCAGTCTGGCAGCTGAGATCTTACTGTGTGACATGGGAGCCATGTTTGTGCAGTTTGTTACAAGTTATGGTGTAATAAGTAATTAATTATATCTGACTATGACCTCAATGTTAACTGCAAACATATTTTGTCCTTTAGATTTAAAAAAAAATATTAAACAGCATTTTCATTTTGAATTTTAGCTCCATCAAATGTTTCAAAAGTAACCCAACAATGCAAAATGTTGAAAGCTTCTATTATTCTATTATAGCTTCTAATATTTGTATTACTATTGGCAATATGCATTTTTTTTAAAACATCTGAAGTGAAACACTTCTGCTTATTTGCACAATTGGAGAAAGAAGCCGCGAAACAAAACTTTCCGAAATGTGCTCTGCTTTGGAAACATGTCGGAGCATCAGGATTTTCTCACCATTAGAGCGCGCTCCGGCAACACTCATAAACACAACAAATAGGCTATAGTTTTGATGATTTAGTGTACAACCAACAAAGCAACCTTTTTTACATTTGGAAAATTACAGTTATTAATAGTTCTTATGAAATATTCATTTTTAAAATAGCCTACATAATCTATGAATCAAACAAATGTAAAGATTTTCTTGATTTCTTGATCTTTGGATTCAAAGGTCAGTGAAGATGCTGTTATGTTCTGTTGTTAATGTTCACATGTTAAATTAAATTAGTATTTTAAAATGCAATATTTAATGTGTCAGACACGAAATAGACACTTAAAAAAAATTTAAATAACAATTTAATCTGACCAGTTATCGGTTAATATTCGGTTAACAAACGGCGGTTGTTGGTTTGCAATATTAACCGAAATGAGCATCACTAGTTATTGTACTAAATAACCTGTAGATTGATTGTGTGGTGCATGAAAAGAGAAACGCGACTTGTACTAAGGAAATAAAGAACCACTACAATAATTTACAATAATTCACTTTTTGCAATTGAAAACTAAACACGCGAGGAAACGCAAGTATTTTACATTTTGTCAGTTTAGTGGCTATTCGTATGAATTGTACGAGTTCAGTCGTACGAAAATGTACGATGTTAAAAAGAAGGCGTGGCACCCAACTTCACCCCTAACCCCAACCGTCATTGGGTGATGAGCTAATTGTACTAATTTGTACAAATTAGATCATACGAATTCATACAAATTAACCACTAAATCAAAAAGTTATGAATTGCCTTGAGATTGCGTTGGCAACAGTCCCGAAATCACATGACATTCGGCAGCTCCATCAAGGATTGCATGCTGAATGTGCTGTTATAGCCTGGAAATCAAATGTTGTCAGAGCTTAGAGCAAAATGCTTTGTTACTTTTGTCCCACGTTACTTTCGTCCCTGCTTTCCCCTATAAAGACATTTTTTGTGTGTGTGAATTGTAGTTTTTTTTTTTTTTTTGTCACAGCACAAAAAAAACAATACTGCGTTTTTAAAAATGTTTTTTTTTTTTTTATCACGGACTTATCAAAAACTGCAATAGTCCAAAAAAGGCTTAGAATTTAGTGTGCAGAAAATATTTTATTTTTATTCATTTTAATATTTTAAAATGTAGTAAGGTTTTTTTTTATAAAAGAAACTGCTGCAGTTTGTAAACCAACATGTAATTTAAATGGTTCTTTTCAATTTTAAATCATTATTCAATATGACAATTAATTTATTTGTTATTTTTGGTAGTGTAGCTATAATTAGGGTTGATGCTGGTTAAGAAATCTACGCCAGCAAAAGTATGATTTTTACTGCGGAGATGTACGAGATTTGTTTAAATCACTCGCGCATTCTCAGTAACCATATCTGTATGATTATTTATTTTTCTTTTATGTATCTATTGGAAATGTAGTCTATTTAAATATACACAAAAGGGTTAAATAAAATGCTGCTGGCACTGTATGCTGACAAACATCAGAGAGACTAAATAGGATTAAAAAATTTCAACACAAATATATCACACACATTATAGTTTACACACATTTTGAAGAACTTTATCGCCAAACAGATGGATGTCAGCTATTATGACAGCATTATGATTATGTCATCGCTCACTGACTCACTGAATGAATGATTAGGAAGCACATGTTTGAGCACAATGAGATAAAGCTTGTCATTTTAATAAAGAATTAATCGTGGTTTTAATGAGCTTCTTTCTTTTCCTCCCTGCCTCCATCATGATGCTGCCATATATTGATAAGCCTAATAACAAAATCACACAATCGCTTCGGGCATGATCGATGGACATACCAACATCACACAATACTGACATTATTTACAAATATATCATAGCGCAAATACACAAAAAAAACACGTCAGTATGAGGCAAAAACTCTCACAGGTGTTCATAAAAGCAGCATAAACCGTCAGCTCTTGCAGATCAACACACAGACAGTAATAAAACAAGCACATCACGTTCACTGCTACATATATCAAGGAGAGCTTTTCGGGTTCCACTGAATTTCTTACCCGGATCTGATGCCAGTGGATTGAGTTTTGCGTTGTTCTCTCTCTCCATTTCCATCCACAGTCATTCGGTGTGTGGGAAAACACAAGAGCAACAGCGCCACCAAACGAACATATGCCGAATTACACACTCGCTAAAGTGTCACATGCGGGGAAAATAAAGATGAAATATGTGTAACACGTGACCAGGGACAACAAACCCACTCTTAAAGGGATAGTTCTGCCAAAAATGAAAATTCCGTTATCATTCTTCACTTGTTCCAACCCTGAGTTTCATCCTTCTTTTGAAAACATTGGAAGATATTTTGAAGAAAGCTGAAAACCTGTAACCATTGATTTCTGTAGTATTTGTTTTTCCTCGGCAACTTGATTTCACCAATGAGACATGTTCCTCCATAAATGCCTATGCTGATCCTAGAACAACATTCCAATCAACCAATCAGAATTAAGGGATACGTTTACAGTGTGTGTTACGTTTAGACTTACGGGACAGTATATGCACTTCTACATGACTGTTATTCAACTATTATTTCCCTCTGATTTTGGGATTAATTTACAGTTATGGTTGGATTTAGTGGTAGGGAATTGGTATGGATTACATTTTCGAATAAAAATGATGTTCCAGATCAATATAAATGCTAATCTAGGATCGCATCTTACTTGGCAAAATCATGACGTGCACTTTTCTTACTATGAAAGTCAGTGGTTACAGATTTTTTGTTTTCTTGTTTTTGTTAAACAGATGAAGGGTGAACTGCCCCTTTAAATTATAGCCAAAAAATGCATTATATGTGTAAAAATGATAGATTTTTCTTTTATGCCAAATTTTATTTTAATAGTAGGTAAAGATCATGTTCCATAAAGATATTATGGACATTTTTTACTGTAAATGTTTACAAATTAATTTAATAATTACAAAAATCTACACTCAAATAAAAAGTACTTAAGGAAAATTTTACTTTGTTTTTACTTAAAACTTTTAAGTAAAAGTAACAGTAGGAAAAAAGTATCAGAAGGAAAAAGAGTAGTATATAATATATACATAATAATATATATTATATATGTATATATATATATATATATATATGTATATATTATATACTACTCTTTTTCCTTCTGATACTTTTTTCC
>CAIGQZ010032474.1:851542-867113 GCA_903798205.1 Danio tinwini
AGAGAGAGAGAGAGAGAGAGAGAGAGAGAGAGAGAGAGAGAGAGAGTGAGAGAGAGAGAGAGAGTGGGATCAGATGTCATTCCTTCAAAATTAGTTCTAAAGCAGCAAGAAGGTTCCTCAGTCCATACATGTAGCTCTGGTCTGCAGTGTCACTGGGAAACACATGAGCGAAATCAATCATTCTCACCTCCACTGCCTCCTCCTGTCCGAACTGCTTCTTATTCTCCATCCCAACATTCCCGTCGTCCTCTCCTCCTGCTCCTCCCAGTGTCCTGTTAGTGTTCGGTGTGTGTGTTGAGCGGCTCTGATGGAACCTGGAGTTGTTCTGCGGCTGACGCTGTGTTTGCTTGTGTTTCTGTTCGTCGAGTGTGTGAGGAGAGCCTTCATACACCAGGAGCAGAGAACTGGCGTAGAAGTGCAGCTGAGTCTGAGTCTCAAACCAGTGGAGGATGCGTCGGATTTTAGAGATGATCTGTGAAATCGCACGTCGTCGTAAATCTTGGCCATTGTGGAAGAATCTGGTCAGGCCTGCACTCAAAGAAAGATTTTTGATGCTTGTTCAAACTATTAAAATGAACTGAAACAACACATTTTTTTTTAGTACAACAATTGCTTTATGTTCAATCCACTTAATTGCTACTAGTTAACGTATTTGTGTTGGGACAACATGAAGGAATTGTGTGGAACCCTGCATTTTGATTGTGTGAGGACATACAAATGTTTTAGACTAAACGATCAGTGTAAAGTACTCTTTTAGAGCCTGAACACACCGAACACGCTTTTCCACTCTGAAAACGCGAGGCGCACCACACTGCACTTTTTGTTGACAAGAAAAAATAAGTGCGGTGCGCTTTTTATGTCGCTAGGCAACTACAGAATTAGCTGTGTATTGTGTGCGAGTGTTGCTGTTGATATTATTATAATATTTAATAATATTGTGATGTTCAAGATTTGTGAAGTCATACAGCTCTGGATAACTCAGAAACCACTAGTCTCTCCTCTATCTTTAGTCTCAGTAGTCATAATGACAACACAAACACTGCTGTCACCTCAATGGAAACCCCGCTTCTGGTTTCAATTGATTGGAGAATGAAAAAGACACGACTGACGTAACCGAGCTCACAGTGCACAACTGCGAAAACGATCATGGCCGTTAGTCAACCATTGCACCTCTCAACGCAAAAAACGTGTTCGGTGTGATCGGCCGTTAAAGGCTGATTTATACTTTTGCATGGCGCCGCATCGCAGACCTCTAACTGCACGCGAACCTCATGAAACCGACGAGGCTTTTATACTTGATGAGTTTGCTGTTGAGATATTCTTTAAAATGACAGGGGGCGGTCAAAACAAACAGACCATAAAATCAGATGAATAAACATAGAAGTCGGAAGTTTCTGAAACTACGTCATATCATTAATATCATTCAAGATTTTTAAACTAATTTTTTTTTATAATTTATATAAATTATTTTAATGATTATAAAGATTTTTATAACCATTCAATATATTTTTTTATCCAACTTGTGATGCATCACTTGCTTTTGTTCACATCTCGGACAGTTCTATGTTTATTAAAAAATGAATGACAACAGAACATGTGTTGCTCTACAAATAATTTTTTTTTTATTTTGGAAAGAATAAAAGCAAAAAAAGTACACTTACTAAAAAATACTGATGGTTTTTTATTTAGCCCACTCCACAATTCTTCACAATAATTTGTTGCTTCATTTTAGTTTAATAGCTATTAAATTATTTTTAATTCAAAATTGTAACATATACATCAGTGTAAAACATATGAATGGGGGAAAACATATTCTGTAATTGTTTATCAAAACCACCTGGGTCTCCACTTTTGCCATGGCCTTATTTTGGTTTTACTTTACTTTACTTTGGTTAACTTCTCCCTCAAGTTCTTCTAAACTTTTTAACAAAAAAACCTTTCAAGTGAGTGAGTGAGTGAGTGAGTGAGTGAGTGAGTGAGTGAGTGAGTGGTAGAACGATAGGTCAATTGATTTAGCAGGACAATAAGTGATTTACTGATCAAGCAAGTGGTTGAGCTGGTAAATGAGTAATTGGTCAAATAAATGAGTGAGAGAAAAATAGATCAACTTATTAAGCAAGAGAGCAATGATTTGATGACTGATAGAAGAATTGATTGATTGATTGATTGATTGATTGATTGATTGATTGATTGATTGATTGATTGATTGATTGATTGATTGGTTGGTTGGTTGGTTGGTTGGTTGGCTGGCTGACTATCTGACTGGTTAATTGATTGATTGATTGGTTGGTTGATTGATTGATTGATTGATTGATTGATTAATTGATTGATTGATATGATTATTTACCATTTTTAATGGTGTCCTTTCCCAGACTGCGCCCATAGAACTGGTCATGCGTAATGTAACTGTCCGAACTGATTTGGTATACCTAAGATGAGATAGATAAGAGCAAAGAAAATGGGAAAAATATATAAAAAAATTTCACAATAAACACAAATATAAAAGAAGTTCTGCTTTAAAACTTAGGTTACGTTTACACATCAACAACGTACTTAAAAACAGAAGTGATGATGACAAAAAATGTTGTACGTCTGTGCTTATACAGTCCGCCACTGCTGTTTTTGGCGTTTGAGCTTCGCTGAAAAAGACTGAGCTTGTAATAATATAATATGACATCACAGTTTTCAAAATGCTGCTTTTGTAGTTTACATGGAGAAAAAAACAGCATTGGTTTTACTAACTTGCTTTAAACAAAAAATATTTAACAATTGTAATATTGTAGTGGCAAATAACTAGAATGTGAAAAGTATACATTAACATGGCACTAATTTAAAAAAAGGGTAATTTTTTTACGTTTTTTTTATGTTTTTTAACGACCAATAATGTGGAGGATTTTGTTTGAAATGTTAATGTTGATTCATAAAACATTATTATTAACTTAACTATGTATAAGGGCAGCATGGTAGCTCAGTGGTTAGCACTGTCGCCTCACAGCAAGAAGGTCGCCCGGTCGAGTCCCGGCTGGGTCAGCTGGCATTTCTGTGTGGAGTTTGCATGTTCTAACAGTGCTGGCGTGGGTTTCCTCTGGGTGCTCCGGTTTCCCCTACAGTCTAAACTAAAGACATGCGCTATAAGTAAATTGAGTAAACTAAACTGGTCGTAGTATATGAGTGTGTGTGTGAATGAGTGTGTATGGATGTTTTCCAGTACTAGGTTGCTGCTGGAAGGGCATCCGCTGCATAAAACATATGCTGGAATAATTGGCGGTTCATTTCGCTGTGGCGACCTCTGAAATAGATACTAGGCCGAAGAAAAAATTAATGAATGAATTGTCATATATATGTATGCTGTAAGTGTTGCAGTTGTTTCTACTCACTGCTCAGAGACATGCAGATCATTTTCATCAGTGATTGTTTTGTGTGTATTGTTTGGATTTGCCAGTATTATTATCATGAATGCTCCCTGAAGCTCGCAGAAGTCATTTCAGTGTTCAAACTAATTCTGATCTCATTTTGCGACTGCAAGACTGATGCCAGGCATTTTGAATGAGTGGCCTTGAGTGGGTACAAAAGCAAATGTAGTCAAATCTCATCACATTGTGGAGAACTCACCTACTGTAGTTAGTGGACACCTTTTTTTAGGCTACCAAAATGCCACTGTTGTGTAAATGAAGGCTCAAAACTCAAAGTAGGTTGTTGTCATTGTCGTGTAAATGTAACCCTAGTGACCTGCCTAACTGTCTATAAATAACTATAAATGATCTAAAATTAAAAATAAGAGTCCTTAAAATGCTCGCTATGCTTTAGAACAGCACAAACTCGCAAGCATACAGACTTTAAAGTGTGATAAGCCTCTGGATGGAGACTCGCAGCGCCCACACTACAAAACAAATGAAACAAACTGAAATAACAAGGAAAGCAAGAGCAAGAACGAGGGAGGAAGGAAGAGGGTGACAGCAGCTGGCAAATATTTCCCAGCCTAGAGACACTGATACCAATTAGGAGCAAAGAAACAAGAACACACAGAAAGCAGAGAGCAGAGATGATTTACTGAGGGGTTGGAGGAAGAAAACGCTGAGCAAAAGAGACTTCACATGAAAACATCACAATGGAAAATACAACATCAGTTCCGCAACGCAAGTGTCTTCAGAGTCAGGAACTGAATGGTCAGATTTCAGTCTGCTAAAAATCAGCAGTCAATCACATTTAGTGTTTAATCAATGTTTAAAGGTTTTATGCTGGATGGAACCCAGTGTGTTATCTTTCAGAACTGGTTTTAGTTAGCAGATGTGTTAAAAGCTTGCGCCACCTGCTGGCTGTATAATATAGCACACAAACTAATACGCCACCACAGGAGGTTCTCATTTTTAGATGCCAAATGTGATGGTTAAAGTGACTAACTTCCAAAATATATGTCAATTAATATTACTTATTTCAGTTAAATATTTTTTTTAAAGCAGTTACTTATTTTACAGTGTATGTGTTATATATAAGTATATATAATAAAATAAAAATATGTTGCCTACCAACTAAATTTCTATATTTAAATTTTTTTAATAAATATTCATTTATTCATTCCTTTTCTTTTCAGCTTAGTCCCTTTATTTATCAGGGGTCGCCACAGCGGAATAAAACTGCCAACTTATCCAGGATATGTTTTACACAGCGAATGCCCTTCCAGCCGCAACCCGGTTCTGGGAAACACCCATACACTCTCATTTACACATGTGCACTATGTCTAATTTAGCTTACCCAATTCACCTATAGCGCATGTCTTTGGACTGTGGGGGAAACCGAAGCACCCGGAGGAAACCCACGCTAACACAGGGAGATCATGCAAACTCTACACAGAAATGCCAACTGAGCCAGCCGAGGCTCGAACCAGCGACCTTTTTGCTGTGAGGCAACATCACTATCCACTGTGCCACCCCGCTGCCCATAAATATACATATATTAGCTTTTTAAAGTTACAAATTTTAGCATTCACCTTTATCTTTAATATTTATTTGCTTGGTAGACAATATACTATTATTTGGAACATTTTACTTTTAAATGTTTTGTTTTATTATTAAATGAACTGTAAAATAACGGCCATTAAATTACTGAAATTTACTGTAAAATAATGGACATTAAATTACAAAAATGTACTTAAATTTAAATTTCTGTAATTCAACCTCTATTATTTTACAGTAAATTTCTGTAATTTACCGGCTGTTATTTTACAGTTTATTTCAGGCACCCCAGCTGTCGGAAATAAACCGTAAAATTACAGATTTTTTTTAGAGTGCAGTGTTCTTATTTCTTTGTATTTATTTCAGTTTTTTTATAATTCTATTTTTTTGTTTACAAATTTGCAAGTGAACTATTACAAATGGTATTATTGCAAATCTGAAAAAAATCTAAAATATTAGGACATGGTTTGTCACGGTTGTGGGTTTGTGCGCTCACCTGATTGTTTTAGTTCTCTTGTGCACGTGTTATTGTGTCTGTGGTGTTTTGGTCATGTGTTTGGCATCA
Organism: Danio tinwini; assembly: GCA_903798205.1. NCBI lineage: Eukaryota > Metazoa > Chordata > Actinopteri > Cypriniformes > Danionidae > Danio > Danio tinwini. The sequence goes on from CAIGQZ010032474.1 coordinate 857,060, forward strand.
TCAGCTGGTCTGATTAGCTGGCCAGCTGTGGCTCGTTATTGCGACTATATCTGGGCGGTGGCCCTAGGTCTCCTTGTCAGTTTATTTTGGTTGTTCATCTACTCTGTCTCTTGTTTAGGACTGGCATGGACCTGTCTTTGAATTCCAGTTCAGTTTTTGTTCCTCTGTCTGACTTCCATGTTTACCGGCTATGATTACTTCGCTCCTAATTTTCTCTTTGTTTATTTATATTGACTGTGGGTACTGTATATTACCTCTGGACAATAAATCACTTGCAATTTGATTAATCTGTTTTCTCTTTTCTTTAAAAAGTGTGACATAGTTTAATAATAAAATAAAACATTTAAAAGTAAAATAATGGAGGGACCTAAAAATGGCTGTCCACCAATGTTTACCATCCAACCTGACAGAACTGGAGAGGAACTGCAAGGAGGAATGGCAGAGGATCCCCAAATCCAGGTGTGAAAAACTTACTGCATCTTTCCCAAAAAGACTCATGGCTGTATTACACTGTAAAAATTCAGGGTTTCACACAATTCTTTCATGTTGTCCCAACACAAATCGATTAAGTTAACTTAACACTTTTAACAAATTTATGTGGATTGAACATAAAAAGAATTAAGTCGTCGCAATGAAATATCAAGAATTGTGTTTCAGCTAATTTTAAGTACTTTGAACAAGTAAAAAATTTATATATTTTTAGTGTAGATCAAAAGGGTGCTTCTACTAAATACTGAGCAAACTGTCTGAACACTTGGGACCATGTGATATTTCAGTTTTCTTTTTTAATAAATCTGCAAAAATGTCAACAATTCTGTATTTTTCTGTCAATATGGGGTGCTGTGTGTACATTGACAAAAAAAATTTACTTAGATGATTTTAGCAAATGGCTGCATGAGTGAAAAATTGAAGGCGTCTGAATACTTTCCGTACCCACTGTATGTTATATATATTTTTTAAATAATACTATCTCGACTGTGAATAATGACAGTATTGAACAATTATTTAAATGCCAACTTTATCTTTCGAGAGCATTTCCACTAACCTTCATCCTAGAACATTGAAAACCACAAAAACTATGTCACTAATAATCTACTGTTTGTATCTTGATAGATGTTTAAGATTTTTTGATTTAACGATGGAATTATTTTTATATCTCTCACTTCCCAGCCAACATAGCATGATGATCTGGAGAAAGCAAAAGCAGAAGAGTGTGTGTACTAACCTCTGTTTTAATCACAATTTTATCATCAAATGTCTTATCAGTATTCCTTAGAGCTAATTAACGGAGAGTCTGGATAAGCTCTGAATATTGATCATGCCTTACAAGACAGCAAACAGGAGGTTTCTACTATGAAACAGTAACTTTAGAGCCTCTCAGGTGATCTGAGAAAATATCATCAAAATCTGACTTTTTCCATGTTTAAGTGCTATAATCAGGTCCCCAGTGTCTCTAATCTACCAAGCCAGAAAATAAAAGGGCAACCCAGTAACTTTACTTTGGTAAGCCTTTTCTGCCAGCATGAAAAAAATGAGCTGTTTTCCTCCTAGTGATTTAGGAAGGACATATTATTCTAATTTATTACATGACTGTCTGAAATAATTGATCCTGATTGGCCAGTCCAACATTCCAAGGTGTCATTCCAAGCTAACAACTGCTAAATAACACTCATCTGGGAACTTAGAATCACCTTGACCGACAATGAATAAGTTCAAATTAATACACTCAAACAATTATTTTTTTTTGCATGTTTAGACTACTTATTTAAAATGAGCTAAAACAACACAATTCTTGAGATTTCATAGGGACAATTAATTTTTTAATCAAAAGTGTTAAGTTAACTTAATCAATTTGTGTTGCGACAAACAGAATTAATTGTGTGGAACTGCATTTTTTATAGTGTGCTTACAATATACTAACTTGCATTCAATTAAAGAATAAGCGGGATAAAGTCAGGCCCGGCGCCAGGATGTCATAACTGAGGGGGCATTTTAATCCCATAGGGGGGCACTAGACCTGGTGACTGATTTTGGTCCCTTGTTCCTTTCATTTAGGCTATTTATTCACTCATTTATTATTACTTTGCATTACTGCCTAAGTTACTGGCTTAAGGCAGTAATATACAGTATGTTTCATAGTGTTAATAATATGTACAGTTTCGCTTTTACTGGTTATATCAATGTTATGCAAAGAAACTGTTTACATAAACAGACGGATCATGGCTTCAGCACCAAACGAGTGCTTTAAATCAAATTTTATTCTCCTTATTTCCTTTTTATTTAAAATAATATAAATGTTTAAAGTTTTAGGTAACGACATCAAACTATGCCCACACATGCAAGCTAACACACGGTTATAGACTATTCTATAACCGGTAAATAAATCTAGTGAAATCAGCATAACCGTCATCACGCTTCACGTATTGCCTATTACCCAACCAATCATCTATCAGTGTTAGGAAAAAGTGAAATGTTACAATCTGTTCTAATCTAATCTCATTTTAAAAATAGTAGCTAAATGTGTAACTTAGTTACATTTTAAGGCATTAGTGTAGCCAGAAAAATACCTAAAAAAAAAAACTTTATATTTGAAAAAGTTCACAGTTTTTCGTGATATCCTCCGGTTGGCATTTGTAAAAACGCCACCATAAACCATTAGGCTAGGCCTACCTGTCATTTTATTTATTTATTAAGCCTATTTTAATAACTTGTTTTCAGGTTACATTTCATTTTTAGGGCCATGAGCTACAAGTCAAAATAAAATCGATATGCTAACTGTATTTTAGCCGTTAAAATAGGCCTACAGTATTTTCTGGTGTTTAATTTTGCATGAGCAAATAGCAGTATAGCCTAAATTACATATTTTTTAAAGATTATCATTCAGCCTACCTGCAGCGCACGTGAGAGATTGATCCACGACAAATCTACTTACGCACTATATACCTATTTCATTTATAACTCTGTAAACTTGATTTCGCAAGACGATCATCTTTAAACTCAAAGGCATTTTTTTGAGTGTCCTAACTTAAGGCTGCTGCTGCATAATGGGATGTTTCTTTTCACAACTGTAAAAGTGTGCTTTATTGACTTCAAAATGAAAGCAAACATTCAAAAAGGTTCTGCATTTTGTCAATTTTAGCTGTCCAACTAGACATTTTTATTAGTTATGTAAACCCCTAACTGAAAAACTAATGTAAAAATGACAGGCAGGTGCGTCTCTGCTAAAATTAATTTAACTGCAAATTTCTTTGCGCTTTTTCTTTTTAGTGCTCAAAAAGGTATATTGAAAGAATTAGTTAACCACAACATGTAATGAATTAGGCTCCTCGACTTCATGTTATTCACTAGTCCCGTTTTCTCCCGTGGGAGTTTATGGAGCGCTTTCACCGCCGCATGCACATTTTAAAGGCTATATACGGGCGCACCCTGGCCTGTTGCGGTGACCTGATCTCTGGACTGTTGCTTTAATTTCACAATTTTCATAATTTATTAGATTTTTCATAATATAAAATATCTAAATGTGTGTTCTGAAGGTTGGAATGGCGGGAGTGTTAGTAATTTATGACAGAATGAATTTTAACTTTTGAGTGAACAATCCTTTATAAAAACTGAGGGGGCACAAATTCTTTCTAGAGGGGCAATGCCCCCTTTTGCCCCCAGTATATATATACTGGGGTCACAGTACATCACAGTACATCTGATAATATTTTTTTCGTCTGAAAAAGTCTTATTTGTTTTATTTCGGCAAGAATAAAAGCAGCTTTTAATTTTTTATGAAGCATTTTAAGGTCAAAATTATTAGACCCTTTAAGCAAATTTTTTACGACAGTCTACAGAACAAACCACTGTTATACAATAACTTTCCTAATTACCCTAACCTGCCTAGTTAACCTAATGAACCTAGTTAAGCCTTTAAATGTCACTTTAAGCTGTATAGAAGTGTCTTGAAAAATATCTAGTAAAATATTATTTACTGTCATCACGGCAAAGGCAAAATAGCAACAGTGAATTAGCAACAGTTTCTGCTGTTCTGACCGTCAGAGGAAAGTAGTTCCACTTACAAAGGGTGTTTGAGACTCTCTGTGTTTGATTTTCTTTTTTATATACACGATTATGCCGTTGAACTGTTGTATAAATGCAATATCACACTCGTAGCAGTGCAATATGGCTGTATATCGTCACTGGTGGGACACTAAGACACTTGGCCTGCGGCCTCAAGCCAACGCACGCCTCCCACCAGTGCCGATATATAGCATGCTGCTTGTGCTAATGTGGCCATTATCTCTGACCCTGTTTATAGACAAAATGATCATCATCAGTGTATAATGCACATTAATTATGCGCTGTGTAGTCAGATGACAGACTTTATATGCTTTCTGTAAAGAAAAGAAAAAATGTTATGGTTTTGATAGTGTAACATTAATTTACAATGTTAAACACATCAGAACAAAGCAGTAACATGTTAGTCAATGAGTTTACTATTTTTAATCTGCTGTTCGTTTCTTGTTTTCTTGCTTTGGTCAGAACAGCATATAAAAGCATCGTCCTCTTCTGGAAAGCAGCACACACACAAAAAAAGACGTGTTTCTGTTTAAACCCAAAATGAAGCAATTTTGACAAGCTGTAATAAATGATTTGTGGGCTACTTTGAGCTGAGATTTGTTTTACATCATATGAAAATGGCATATGTCCTCTTTAATATTGTGTTTATGAACCTCACAGTTACATAATAAAGATATCAGATGCCCAGAGGAGAATAGAGAGATAAAATAGTAGAGAAACAGGAGACGCTGCATTATGAGGATAAGAAAGTTAATAAATCCCACAAATGTTGTCTCACCCTCATGCCCAGTAACAAGAACCCAATCTCTTCCATTAGAGGATACTTGCTGATCTGCTCTTCACGCTTTTCTTTTGATGCAAATGGATCGTAGCTTCTCCTTCCTATCTTCACATCCATAATGCAGGGCCGCAAGAACCTCCTCGTCACATCCTCCAGCTTTAGATACAGCTCTGGGAAACATGGAGAAAACATAGTTAATTCACACTTTTCACAGAACAAGATATATAGATTTTTATATTAATTTTAATAAAAATATAATTATAATTTAAATGTTTATTATTTTTGAAATGCAATAAGATGTGTTCCCCATTTAGTTATGTAAAACTTTTTTTAAATAATCATGATAATCATTGGCAAAAATTACTTCAGTATATAATCATATACACTCATCGGCCACTTTATTAGGTACACTTTACTAGTACTGGGTTGAACACCCTTTTGCCTTCAGAACTGCCTTAAATCCTTCATGGCATAGATTCAACAAGGTACTGGAAATATTCCTCAGAGATTTTGATCCATATTGACATGATAGCATAATGCAGTTGCTGCAGATTTGTCGGCTGCACATCCATGATGCAAATCTCCCATTTCACCACATCCCAAAGGTGCTCTATTAGATTGAGTTCTGGTGACTGTGGAGACCATTTGAGAACTCATTGTCATGTTCAAGAAACCAGTCTGAGATGATTTGTGCTTTATGACATGGTGCATTATCCTGCAGAAAGTAGCCATCAGAAGATGGGTACATTGTGGTCATAAAAAGATGGACATGGTCAGCAACAGTACTCATGTAGGCTGTGGCGTTGACACGGTGCTCAGTTGGTACTGATGGGCCCAAAGTGTGCCAAGAAAATACCCTCCACATCATTACACCACCACCAGCCTGAACCATTGATACAAGGCAGAATGGATCCATACTTACATGTTGTTGATGCTAAATTCTGACCCTACCATCCGAAGTTGTAGCAGAAATTGAGACTCATCAGACCAGGCAACATTTTTCCAATCTTCTATAGTCCAATTTTGGTGAACCTGTGTGAATTGTAGCCTGTTCTTAGCTGACAGGAGTGGCACCCGGTGTGGTCTTCTGCTGCTGTAGCCCATCCGCCCCAAGGTTCCGCCTCAAAATTCCAGCAGATCAGCAGTTACTGAAATACTCAGACCAGCCCAACTGGCACCAACAACCATGCAACGTTCAAAGTCTATCAAATCACCTTTCTTCCACATTCTGATGCTCGGTTTAAACTGCAGCAGATCGTCTTGACCATGTCTACATATGCGTAAATGCATTGAGTTGCTTCCAAGTGATTGGCTGATTAGAAATTTGCGTTAACGAGCAGTTTGACAGGTGTGCCCAATAAAGTGGCCAGTGAGTATATATGTATATTAGAAGTAATTTAAATATGTAAATTTGTTAAATATAAAAAATGTTGTTTTATTATTATTATTATTATTATTAATGTTAATAATGTTTGTGCAACTTGGTATTTTTGTAGAAATCGGTATTCAGTTCATGATTTTTTTATGAAAATGATATATTTTTAAGCATTTAAAAATATATATTTTTATAATGTAAGGTATTTATTGTCAGTTTAGATCCATTTTTTGCAGCTTTGACAAAAAAATTGACAATTTTTTTTCAATAATTAAGCATTAATTAAACATTTAATTATTGATTAATGCTATTTTTTCTTATTAGTTAATGTTATCTTATTAGTTTTTAATGGTGTGCATTACTACTAAAAGCATAAGGAAACATGTAAAAGCTACATTACAAAATTGTGGCAGGGCAAGTAAAAATCCAAACTACAAACCCTGACAGGCGAGTCCTGAAACATCATCAAACAGATTTCATCTCAACCTTCAGTGTTCATAACTCATCTGAACAATTACAACAAACACTGCACCTTTAAGATAGTGATGATTCAGACGCCAAGTGACAGTTTGCCAACTGATAAGCCTTTACAAGTTCTTTTCCAGTGCTGTCGACTGACACTGGACTTTATTGGGTGTCATTACTAGGACGGTTGAACACACAAACATAAGGCAGACAGAGGACAGCAGTGTAAAGTCCAATACTAAAAACCTGAACACTCCTTGAATCCACGCAGACTTTATACAGACTAAACAAATACATCAGCAACAAAGCGCATGTACTTTGGACAATGACAACACCCATAATGAAGATATAAGCTCTTTATGAGCTTTAGAAGAGCATACCGCTGCTGAATGACATCCTATACCACATACCAAACCATCTATTAATTATTAACTCATTAGCAGCCCTACATCCACCAAACAGACGCAACACTGTTAACTAGAGCTGACCTTCAAGCTGGACGGCTGAACTAACAGCAGGGTTGTGTTTTGATGGACACAACACCACACTAGCGACTTAAAGTCAACCTGAAATTTAATTTAGCTTAATTTAACTTCATAAATGAAACAACTGCGAATATTAAAGAGGACCTATTATGATCCTGTTTGTCACATGTCTTTGTAAGATGTAAACTATGACTCTTATGTCCCTAAAGTGTGTATGTGATCTTTCAGTTAGAAATACCCCACAATTAATAACTCCTTTCACACATACAGACTTTTCCGTAAAATTACCAACAATTTTCTGGAAAGAGATCATGTGTGAACGCAGAAGGAAAATTGCCGAAAATGGATGGTGCAGATTTTTTTTTTATAGTTATTTGGTCTGTCTCTGGGACAAAATCAGCTATATGAATGCTAAAGTTTTAAATAAAAGTGAAACCAGCAACTGCGTGACTCCCTTTATGTTCACAAACAGTGTTTTGGAATGGATGTGTGAATGGTCTTTTCCGGAAAAATTCCAGAAAGTTCTTGCCTGTGTGAACAGCGTTTTTTTAATTTATCAGTAAAGTCATTCCGTAAATTTTCTGGATGTTTACCAGTATCACTGTGTGAAAGAGGCTAATGTTTTATAACCCTTTCAAAACTGCCCCTTGTAGGCATTGATCCTAATTGTGCCATATTGGTGACTGTCGCTTTAAATTCAAATGAGATTGTGCTCAATCTGCTAATCAATCTGTCAGATTCTGAAGTGCAGTCAAGGTCTAAAAGCAGGGGTCACCAAACTTGTTCCTGGAGGGCCGGTGTCCTGCAGATTTTAGCTCCAACCCTAATCAAACACACCTGAACAAGCTATCAATCAAGGTCTTACTAGGTATACTTGAAACATACAGGCAGGTGTGTTGAGGCAAGTTGGACTTAAACCCTACAGGGACAGCGGCCCTCCAGGACCGGGATTGGTGACCCCTGGTCTAAAGAAATTATAAATGATAAATTATCTTAAATAAAACAAATACATTTATAGATATGTTATATAAGTATATAAAATTTCACTCACCTGGGAAATAAAGGTAACTTGAATGGTTTGTGAGCACAGTTAAGTGCACAGCATGCCATCTTATCTGATAATTGTAGAAAATAATCCCAAAAGGCAATTGACTGTGTAAAGCCACATAAAAGAAAACAAAAATACGATGTATATGCTCAGCGACTATTAGCTGGAATCAGCTGAGGTGATGTGACGGCAACCAGTGAGACCTAGCTGTCACTCAAGTAGCCACTCCCTTAATTATGCAGACTTAATATAACTCAATATAAATGAGACAGATGAGTTATAAAAAAAAAAAATCACCCCCTCAAAGTTCAAGTGTAATATTAGCATATACACAAATCTTTCTTTGTACCAGGCTATAAACACAATTTTTTCTGCTGTAAAGTTGGCCATTTTAACATTGAGCTCAATAGAAATGTGCTCTATTATGAAGCCAGGCCTAGTTGAATTTCGATGAATTGCAGTTTCAGTTACTTCACGAGGAAGAGCGGGATGCTGCTGCTTGGTTTAAACCCCTCATAAAAAGTTATTTTTGCATAATACATCTGCTTTAACTTAAACTAGATAAGTAAAGTTTGATGACAAAAGACTGAAAGACTCAAACTAAAGATGATTGCATGTTTCTATCACAAATGAATGCTTTAGAAGTTGTTCACATGTTGCTAACTGCAAGCTATTTTGTTTGCATGTTTGTATGTTTTTAACATTTTTAACATGGTTCACATGTTTTAGCATGAATAAGCACGTTGCTAGCATGTTAACACTCAAGTTTACAAACATAATTAGATTACAGAAAATACAGAAATAAAATGAGTTACAGAAGTTATTTCACGTCAACTACATAGACAACAAAGCAGGACATTATAGTTTTATCTCACCATGTGGCGACTCTCGTGGTGCCCATGTGCCGTAAAACTTAGGGAGATATTGCTGAAGCTCTAGTAGCCTTATGTCTGTGCAGTCTTTAGCATATACCTGCAGGAAAAACAGGACATGTGATTTAGCTTTTTTTTTTCTTACATCAGAAACTCCAGACGTATACTCTTCTATTTAGTACTGAGAATCTCAAGCTGTGACTATGTATTGAAAAAACTGTATAGAACATGATGCATTATGGATTAACTGTTGTAAAGTGTAAAAAGAATGTTTCTTTTAGTTATACTGTAGATACGTTAGAAGAATATTCCATTGTATCATTTTGAAAATGTTAGATTTAAACACTCTTAAAAACAAAAAAAATAACGTGAGAAGTAAAGGAACATTCCATTTTATTATTCATTTCATTCATTCATTTTCTTTTTAGCTTAGTCCTTTTATTAAAACTTATCCAGCACATGTTTTATGCAGCGGATGCCCTTCTAGCCACAACCCAACACTGGGAAACACCCATACACCCTTGCATCCACACTCATACACTACGACCAATTTAGTTTATTCAATTTACCTGTACCGCATGTCTTTGGACCCGAGGAAACCCATGCCAACACGGGGAGAACATGCAAACTTCACACAGATATGCCAACTGACACAGCCGGAGCTCGAACCAGCGACCTTCTTGCTGTGAGGCGGTCAGGCAACCCACTGTGTCACCGTGACGCCTCATTCATATCATATCATACCATATTATATAATTGTTTTTAAGTTTATAAAATGACCTGTTGTTAAATTGCTAATTAAAGAATTAAATAAATATTAATTTATATCAGAGTGTTCCCAAACCTTACTTAAAAAAAACAGTTGTCCTGACATTTACAAAACTTTTACTAGTGATCCTTCAAAAATCATTCAATATGCCAATTCATCATTCAAAAATCATTCAATATGCCAATTCATCATTCAAA
>CAIGQZ010032477.1:0-10770 GCA_903798205.1 Danio tinwini
TTAGAGGTTTTTGCATCTGAACTCTTTATATTTTAAAATATATTTTATTCCTTGTTTTTCCATATTTTTAATTATATTCCTTATTTTGATTGATTTATTATTTAATGACATATTCACAGTCGGTGATTGACTTTTTATGGTTATAAATATATTATTTCATTTAAAAAATGTAGAATATACATTTTTTGATCATGTTTTTGCTGTAATCTCCCATTTACTTTTGATCAATTGATGACTTTCACTTTTGAGAAGTCTAGATGTGTGTAAAATATCAATATACTGAACTGAAAACAAATTATTATAGGTGTAAAAAAAACAGTTCATATTTTAGTGGGTAGTGTGATGATTGTTTTCAGTATACTTTGAATATAAGGTTGTTTCAGAAAACAGCATTTGTTTAAAATAGAAATGTTCAAGTTTTACCAGGGTGTAACGATGCACTTTTATGTTGAGACATCACAAATTGCAAAGCATTTTCATACAGTAAGTAAGATTATTGTATGTTTAAGGTAAAATCATGAAATTAATAAGGTTACTAATTGTTTAAAGTAATATACAGTATTACTGTATATAGTTAGCAGTTCATTCCACTGTGGTGACCTCTGATAAATCAGAGACTTAAGCTGAAGGAAAGTAAATGAATAAATCATAAGTCGGACTGTAAAATGATTCATTGCTAGTTTTATTAAATATAAAGGTTTAAATATATATAAATTGATCAATACAAATATATTAGGGCTGTCAATTGATAAAAAAAATTAACTACTTAATCACATTTTTTATTGTGATTAATCATGATTAATCACAAAAGTAATTAATCATGATAAATAACGAATAAAAAAATAAAAATACAGGCATTGCAAATATGGAAATTAGAAAAATAATAATAATAAAGTATTAAATACAAACAATTGCATTCATTGTAAAGTTGTATTGCGAGTTGAGAACCTTAAATATAAAGTAGAAACAATTTTGCCTATAGTCCTCCTTAACATTTAGCCAGTTGCTAAGACAGTCCAGTCTATTGACATTATCGGGGACAACACACACGCACGCACACACAGAGAGTGAGAGAGAGAATGCGCAGTACAGCGCACTCCCTTCAGGTGATGCGACCTTAATTGTTTTATACTGAAACTTTCCTTCTAAAACCGCTTCCTTGGTCTTGTCCATATTTCTTTGCACATTAAGCACATGCAGGGCCTGAGCAAGCTGAACTGGCGCTCTAGGCAAACGGCAATCACGCCGCCCTCAACCCGACAGTGAATAGAAAGTGACCAGTTCACGGATGAAAGTGAGGACCGGGAGGGAGGTGGTTGGTGTCGCGGATGAAAGTGATGAAGTGCAACTGCGTTAAATGCGTTAAATATTTCAAATTAATCACGTGCGTTTACGCGCTAATTTTGACAGCCCTAAAATATATATAATTAATCAATTAAATTTAAGAGACTATGCTAAAAGAAAATGAATAAATATACAGTACATGGTTTCCGCTACATTCATTCTTTCATGGTGAGGCGCCACACCAAACTTCATCCTGTCACGGCTACATTACAGCTTCTCATTCAATACATTCAGTTGATTTTTTAATAGCGGGATATAATAGCAACAAAACGTATTAAAAGGGTAAGTGAATTATAACAGCCCAAACTTTTCTGTAACCGTAGTAGTGCTGTGACATGCTGACTGACTGACTGACAGGTGCGTGAGGCCAGCAAACACAACATAGCTTTCAGTTTAGATGAACACAGTTTCCATGATTATACCTTATAGATACAAGTCTGTGGTTCTGCATACAATAACTTTAACTCGCTGGAGTTTATAGTCATTTTACTTTACATCAGGATGCATTCATGTCGCTCTGTAAGTGTATTGGAGATAAATATTCCTAGCAAATCTAATAAATGTTGGAGACAAACTCGTTACATAAATGCACTAAATCACACTTCAGCATTGTTTATTTGAGAGCGCACAAGAAAATCTGCACTTGAGCAGAGTATATTTAAGAAGTTTTGTGCACAAACAGAGGAAATCAGCGCGAGCAAAGAGATTCACATGCTCTTATTACATAAATGTGATCTCGACTTGTAATACTGCGCTCAGGACATTTGTCATTGAAATAACGCCACAGGTAGTTGGTAGATCTGTGTAAAAGGCCCAACAGAGTCTGCCGCCACAGCTGGAAAAAATCCTAGAGAAAAACACTGCAGTAGTTTAATGCAGTATTGTCACTGCAAAGGTAAATTAATTCACCCAGAAATGTAAATTCCGTCATCATTTTTGTTGTTTTCCACCTTATATATTTTCGTTGTTCTTCTAAACATAATGAATTCCTTTCAACATAATTTTTGAAAATGCAGAGAAGAGTCTGATGTTAAATGTCTGACAGACTATTTTTATGTAGAAAGTGACAGAGTACAAGCATATGTGTCTATAATTTCATGCATTGGAAACCAAAATCCATACAAAACATGCCACTTTAATCAACTGTAAATTTGCTTTGTTTTTTACCATTTGTCTTAGAAGTATGAATAATAATAAAAAGCCTTGATTTACTTTTATTTAGTTTATTTGTGGAATGTATTGATTGTCAGTTTTTAATGAGTGTTATTGCAAAAAAAAAGTTAAATAAATATGTTTGAATCATTTCATATGAATCACTTCTATATGCAGAGCACTGTAACTGCATTTGGAGCAGGATTCTTCATTTAATTTCTGTGTGCATTTCAGAGCTCCTTATGGCCCATGACGTTTGGTCTGGCGTGTTGTGCAGTAGAGATGATGCACATGGCTGCCCCGCGCTATGACATGGATCGCTTCGGTTTCATGTTCAGAGGCAGTCCCAGACAGGCTGATGTCATGATCGTTGCTGGGACACTCACCAATAAAATGGCTCCTGCATTGCGGAAGGTATTGGTGCCAGATCAGTTTTAGCAAACTTCCATTAGACCAGTGGTTCTCAATTCCTGTCCTTGGGCCCCTCCACCCTGCACATTTTGTGTGTCTCTCTTATTTGACACACAATGATCAGTTCATAGATCTCCCTGTTAACGAGCTGATGATCTGAATAAGGGTTGTTAAGTAAGAAAGACATACAAATGCTGTTTCTCAATTCCAAGAACTCAGAGAACGGACTTGTGCTCTTGTTAAGACCGGTCTTTCCAGGTCATCTCGGAAGAACGAACTTGGGAGATCACGAGAACATAGAACACGTCCTGTGAGAAATGAGATGCTGCGTTCTTCCCGATGGTCACATGACCTTCACGCGTTTTTAACAGAAAATTATTTAAACATTATTTTATACATTGTTTTTCCCCTTTTCAAAATATATACTATGCATACATACCTTACAAATATACATTGCACAATATAAATAAAACAGATTTTAACAAGAATTTCAGCAAATAAGCAGCCTTAATGTGTTTATGCCTTCATTAAGATTTCCATGGTGATGTTTATATTCACCATTTCATTTAGGGAAACTCCTGAGATAAATAAGTCACATCTTTAAACTGTAATAATAAACCTATATAAAATGCTGCGCTTCCCACCTCTAGCCGCAATGACTTCTAGGACTTTTAGAGCGAATTCAGTGCTCAAGTCTGCATCCATGTGTCCTCGATATCAAGACCACATCCGGAAAGTTTCACGCGTCCTGCGGTCTTGAGTATTGGAACTGAACTTTGGCAGTTGATGATGACGTTGCACGAGGACGCAAGAGCACTGAAAAACGCATATTGAGAAACAGCCAAAATGTGCAGGGCGGGGGGTCCTGAGAACTGGAATTGAGAACCACTGCATTAGACAGATGAGGTGTCATTATCTTATACTACAATTCTCTTAATACTTCTTTCTGCTTGGTTGATCAAAATTTGACAGTTTATGATGAACTAAGGTGTGCAGTTATTTTATGGGAAAGCAGGTCTTGACCACATTATTATTATTTTATATCACTGCACCAAAGGATTTCATCTATTTCAAAGGTCCTTACAGCCAACAACAGCCAAAAGAACTGAAACCCATGAAGAGATTGACCAAGCAAATTTAATGTGTGTACATGAATTATATTTAATATATTAGTGGTGCACAATATATAGTTTCAGCATCTATACTGCAATATGTGAATCTGCAATAGTCACATCCCAGGATAAACAATATCAAGAACTACATCAAGCACCACAGTTCAGAACATATGTGTGGGATATGTGTGGTCATTGCAAAGATTAACCCTAAAATATAGTTAAAGATTTTCAGTTATATGTGTTTTAAAGACCTGTGCAGGGCTCAACAATCAGGACTGCCCGATGGCCCAGGGCCAGCGTGAGAGATGTTCGGGACAGTAGACAGGATCATTACCAGCCCGATCGGGCCAGTGCTGCCTTGTCACTAAAGTTTAATTTGCCTGCGACTATTTGTCAATTGCGTACAAAAAAAAATATCTAGAAACAGTTTGTGCTTTCAAGCCTTTAAATGCTACCTTTTCTTTGATGTCATAAACACCATATTGCTTTTCAGTTCCTCTTATCTGATTGGATGTATCTGAAGCATGTAATTTTTTTTTCCATAACCTGGTAACAACCATTACAGCGACGAGACGGCAGCATGGCGGCAACATCAAATTATCAGGCTAAAAGAGATGATCTGTTTGTAACGTCTTGGAAGCAGACAATTAGTTGGGTACAACTATGCAAGTGATGTTTTGCATAGTTTGCCGTTAGGCGGGTAGGTCAGCCACCTTTTGTTTTGCGATAAAATACCTGCACATTTTCCATACTACTCTTTTTGTTTACATAACACAGAATTTTGCTCATTATACATTTATTAACATTTTTTAAATATTTTAATTCTAGATTCACAGACGTTGTAATTTTTGACACCTTATTTAAAATATGTGGCTAAGAAATAACTTTTAACTTTTTTTTTTTTTTTTTTTTTTTTTTTGGGTGCGGCCAGTGAAAATATTGGCAGGGCAAGTAAAAGTCTGAATCACTGGCCCGATCAGGCCAGTAGAAAAAAATCCTTAGCGATGAACCCTGCTGTGACAAACTTAAATTAAGAGGTTATACAGGTATATAAACCAAAATTAATTGTATTTAATTATTTAAACAATGAAGACTACACTATACAGTGTTATTTAATACATTACTATTGAGTTTCTGCACCTCAATACTGTTAGATTCCACAGAAAACTTGGATAATTTGGACCTGTTCAATTGTATCGTATTTTATGCAGAGGCTCCTCTACAAAATAATCCCAAAGGAAAATGATGAATTCATTCCAAATAGAGTTATAAGTCATCTTGTGAAATTATATTCATATTAAAATGTATATCCCAGACCAACTAAATAGCACAATGTTAGCTTTTGTTCAGTATCGTGCAGCCCTAAAATGTATATGATTCTGAATTAGTCTGCATATCAGTGCTGAAACAGAGTTGGAATTGCCAGCTAGGATAAGATGTGTAGGAAACTAGTCATACAAGAGTGTTTTAAGGACAAAAACCTGACAAATGTCTTGAAATACAACATTGGAACAATCTCGAGCTGTAGTGACCATAATCTGAGTGTAGTAATTGACCTCAGTTCATTAAATTACTAGTAAGTAATGCACCTCCTCAAGTTTATTTACTAGCAATTTAATGGAAATCAAGTGTTTCTTGCATTTTTTTGGTGACTTTTCTAAGTTCTAGGTTCTATTTTAAGGTTTCCTTGTTACAATGGCATCATTCATTTAACTACAGAGTAATATTAATTAACTACATGTGCTTACTGTATGGTTAGGTTTAGAGTTAGCTGCATCTAATTGTAGTTACTGTAGTAAGTATAAGGATGCTTTAAAATAAAGTGTTGCCTATTGCTGCTACTAATTTCTGAATGCCTTGCTAATGGCAGGTGTATGATCAAATGCCAGAGCCCAGATACGTCATTTCCATGGGAAGGTAAGAATCTTTGCAAGACTTCACAAATGCACTGATTAGGAAAGGTCTTTAAATTATGCTGTTTTTCATTATTCTTTATTAATGGCGTTGTTTTTTTCTTTCTGGTAGCTGTGCTAATGGAGGTGGCTACTATCACTACTCTTATTCGGTGGTCCGT
This sequence comes from Danio tinwini, assembly GCA_903798205.1. NCBI lineage: Eukaryota > Metazoa > Chordata > Actinopteri > Cypriniformes > Danionidae > Danio > Danio tinwini. Next base: position 6,097 of record CAIGQZ010032477.1, read on the forward strand.
GGTTGTGATCGCATTGTTCCAGTCGACATCTATGTCCCAGGTTTGCTTTATTTCAAGTTCTACTATGGCACTTTTTCACTGAATGGTATGGTTTGGTATAGTGCTGTGTGGTACTCATTTATTTCATTTCCACTGTCAGAAGTATCAAAATATCAAACCGTACTCTACGACTGCATCCGAAATTGCCTACTACTAGTAGGTACTGCATTTGAATTTAAATTTACTACACGACCGCTAGAAAAGTACTTTCTATATAGTTTGGATGTGAGTAGTATGAATGGAGCTCAGATGTACTACTACAATCAGCATTTGTCATTATAACGTGACCTACCCGTGTCAGTTCCGTTGCTTTACTCCCATTCATGAATTCTCTCACGTGGCATTATGGGAGAGTGTATCATCCATCAGATGCACACTTCAGAATTTCACCGGAAAAAGTTGGTCGTACGGGTACTTCTCGCATGCTTTTTTTTGAATATTATGAATTTAGACGTATAATATGGATGTAAGCGATTTGAGCTATAGTAGATTTACTGCTAAAAGGTATTGGTTTACAGAGAGGCATCATTTCCGTGTGCAACAAGCCAGAAAAGCAACAACACAACACTGTAATAATACAATGACAGTGCACAGCAATGAACCAAACAAGCTTGACAAACAGCCATATGCCAAAGAGCATGAACATGATCTCCTGCATGTCCTCTATTGTTGTTAATGTGTGGAAAGCACCAAGGCCCACTGCTTCCTCTCTTCAATTGCGCTTGCCGTGCGCCTACATTTGAAATAATAAACTTGAGTGTGCAAAAGATGCGACGTGGCCGGCACGACTTTCTTCTCAGAGCAAGAATGACTTTGATCGCAGCTTCCTGGCATACACCATGTCTACCAAGTAAGAATACCGTTGGCAGTAAAACACAACTCACGGTGAGTCGTACTGTTTTGCCCTGAACAGTAACACTCAGTGGAAATGAGGTATAGTTTTTTTTACATTCCTGACCTAGAGACTTAGGCCCAATTCTACCCCTTAGCCCTTCCCATTCCCCTTGTCCCAATTCTCTTTAGCTTGAAAGCATAGGGCTAAGGGGAAGGGGAACTGAGAACCTTCGAACTGAGATTTTTCAGGACCACACTCGAAACCAAGGAGTAAGAAAATTTCCCAGAATACACCAGCTACAACGGCAGCATAGCTGCACCCGGAAGTAAGGAGATTCACAAAGTAGTATTTTTTGTCATTATTACGAATTTTTACAACAAACAAACACATGATTTATTATATTCATAACTGCGTCCGTTTTACCGTCATGCTTTAATAAAAACGCTAAAATAAAAAACAATAAAAATTGGCTATCTATAATCCAAAACTCCTGTACAGCAGTCCCACAACATTCTGACACTCGATGACACTCGAATACCCTGTCAGAAAAGTCTAGTGGCTGGGAATTAGCTTTTTACAGTGTCTGTTATAATGTTAATGTTGTTTTTGGTGTGTTCACATAGATGAATATGGCCACGGTGTAAATGCGCAGTATATTTACGATCTTATTGCCACATTATTTTGTTATGAAAACATAATATATGCCTTCAGTGATTTCCTGAACATTCATTCATTTTCTTTTCGACTTAGTCCCTTTATCAATCTGGGGTCGCCACAGCGGAATGAACCGCCAACTTATCCAGCATTTGTTTTACGCAGCGGATGCCCTTCCAGCCACAACCCATCCCTGGGAAACATCCACAAACACTCATTCACACTCATACACTACGGACAATTTGGCACACCCAATTACCTGTACCGCATGTCTTTGGACTGTGGGGGAAACCGGAGCACCCAGAAGAAACCCACGCGAACGCCGGACCCCCAAGAAGAAAATCAAATAAAAAACTCATTTTGGCTTAACATTATGTTTAATGTTTAAACTCTTTTAATTTTATTACAAAACTGAAGGCATTTGATTCAGGCTCCCATCACCTATACCACAGTCAACCACTAGGAGTGATTGATTTTTTGCCTCAACTCAATTAGGCCAAGTCAGCAAGGGGAAATGTAACTTTAGCCATTAATTAAGCACTGTGAGTAGCCCGTTTCAGCATTGTGATTTGAATTCAAGCCCACTTGACGTTTCATTTGATGTGCGAACATTATTTGTGACCTGTTTTGTCCTGGTACCAGGTTATTTATTTACCATGCTATTTTAAGGTGTGCCAGATTGTTTTTCCTCCTTTTTTTTAGTCCTAAGGCAGACATCGCAAGTCTCCCAGAAGTTCTGTGAGTCTCCCGCAAATGCATAGAGACTCCCGGATGCCCGCAAACTAATGATAATCTCCTGGAAATTGCGCGTCCTCCTCCCGCTCCTCAAATACATTGCGCACTCCTCTCCACCGCATCTCTCCTTGCTCTTCATCACACACACGTCGCGCGCACTCCGCCTACACCCCACCTGGTCTTCACTTACGCTAAAACCTGTTTGAAACAATAAATGCTTAACGCCGCATGGTCTGTCTGAGTCTGTCCTCGCTGTGTGCAGGTGCTGTAGTGCGTTCCAATTCTTAGGGGTAAATTTTGATGCCCTTTCTCTTCACACTCGGTTTTAAGGGGTAGGGCTACAAAAATAGAATTGGGACTGGGCCTTAAGAGTGTTTGGCTGCAGACTTGCACATGCATGCTCAGACACAGGCACTCAATAGAGCTGGTGACATCACTGTGAGAGGCAGGGTTAGGTGTACAAGTTAAAGACATGCATGTCTGAGCATGTGTGCATGCTCTCAAAAAAGATTTTTTAGGGACAGTTTAAATGTTTTATGTTCAATCCACTTAAATTTATAAAAACTATTAAGTTAACAATATGAAAGAATTGTATATTTCTTTACTGTGGCGCTCAGTCTGGCCCGCCTCCGTTTCATAGGGGATGATGTTTTTATGTTCTTCTTTTTTAATGTTTTCTGAGGTCTGCTTATAGCATTAGCATGACCTTTAGCACATAGATACATACACTAGATATCGCATATGGACCCTGAGCATGCGTCAATAGCACTGCCACATTTGTACAGTGCTCCCAGCACAAATGTCATTTAACCACACTAGTCAAGAACATGTGCCAATGTGAATATGCTGGACTTTAGCGCTGTGTACGAGTGTAGTAACGAGCAAACTAAAAAAACAAAGCACAAAGGCAGAACATTTCATAGGTAAGATTTAGTTTTTTACGTTTTTATGTTATGAACTTTTGTGCTCAACACACGTTATTGATGATAATACAGACACTTACTGCATTCACTATAAGGCAAAGTAGCACCAACTTGCACTAAATACTGGGCTTATGCTAGTTTTGTTGAATAAAATAAGCAAACAATAAAAAATAAATATGACAACGAGATGCTGCGGTGCCAGAAACTTATATTATTGTCAGCTAAGTGAACGAGTCGTTCATAACGGAGATTCATTCTCAAACAAATCGCTCCCTCTGTCAGAATGAGAAGTGAATGCAGGTGAGGGGGTGTGTTTCAGGACATGGATTAGATCAAATCTAAGGAGGATAATACATTTACATGCACACAAACTCTTTGTCGACAATGCCTGTGCGGTCACGTCCATCAATATAGAAAAGTGATGTAAAATTTTCGTAATAAATATATATATTTGCGTACTGACCACCGGGAAAACTCCCGATCATAGATATATGTGTATTATGTGTTTATATCTGGCTCTGGATGGTCACAGTCCTCCACCCTGTACTAAAATGGCGGCTCTATTGACACATTCCTTCCAGTAGACAACAGGGCAGGCGACATCTAATGTAAATGTCTATGCTCAGTGGGTACTGCATTTGAATTTAAACGTACTACTCGGTCGTTAGAAAAGTACGTTCTATACAGTATGAATGTAAGAAATATGAATGGAATTCGGACGTACTACATCCGCCATTTTGTCATGGTCACGTGACCTACCTGCGTCAGTTGCGTCGCTTCACCCATTCATGAATTCTCTCGCGGGGCATCATGGGATAGCACGAGGTTTATCCAGCTGCAGGCCCGCAGGACCACACACGTTTCAGGCACACACAATCTAGCACACACTGTAGCTGACCTTTAAATTGTTCAATCACTGACACTTCTACCTCCATCCAGTAGAGGGTGCTGTTGTCTTGAAACGGGGCTGAGTGTAAACATTGAAGAAGTTTTTGGTGATTAGTGCAACGAAAGGACTTTGGAGAGCTCTCTGTGAAAACAAACTTAAAGGCATTAAAAAAACGGATTTTCTCACTTTTAGCTCCTGGCTGATGAAGGGCACAAGGTATTGTTTATATTTTAATCAGTGAAATTTGAAAGACTTTGTCTATCTTGAAGGTTTATGGTTTGTTGACTTTTGGTTAGTATTAAATTGTTGTTAGCACATATACAGTATAAGGGTTTTGAATATCAGTGATATCCATATTATTTGTTAGTTTTGTACAAAAGGCAAGCAATATATTGTTTCTACTATTTTCTTATAACTTTCACAACAAATAGGACATTAACGGCCATTAGGGTTTTCTTTTTTGGTTATTTCATGTGTTTTGGATTTATCTTTCTAAAAATAAGATCACCTATTGTACTAAAATTAATTCATTGTTTAAGCTGTTTTTATTGCAGTCTAATAGGACATTGTTGTAATTCATAAATGCTTAAATTGCATTA
>CAIGQZ010032482.1:134734-146455 GCA_903798205.1 Danio tinwini
TTATTATTATTATTATTATTATTATTATTATTATTATTATTATTATTGTTGTTGTTGTTATTATTATATATATTTTTGTTAATTAAGATTATGTGTTATCAATTGTCATTGTTTATTTATTATTGTATGTTATTAAATTAATATTTTAAATTAATAAGTATTATTAGTATAATTATTATTATTAGTTTTTTATGTGATTGGATTATAAAACTTTCTTTGACATGCTTTGGTGCTAACTCTATTTCATTGAATAGCACTCTCCACAGCCCATGTTAAGAGCAGCTTTACAGAAAATTGTGCTTTAATGTCTTGAAGCCTCCAGTGAGCAAGCCGAAGGCGACGAAGATCGATGTTTATTGGACGACAGGCTCTAAATGCATCATTTGAGTCCCTGTGCTGTGCTTTACTGGGAGTCTCAGATCATTATGAGAGCTGTTTGCATTGGTAAAGGCATCTAGTTGTTTTTAAGACATTAAGCTTTCAATCAATGTACTTTACTTTTGTTTTAACCAGAGGACGGTTCAAGCTTTCCTTAGCTTTCTACTTACCTGAGCACAAGGGTCTATATTGGCTTTGATGATTCTATAAAGAACTTTTAACATTCTTGGAACCTTTCAAATACATCTTTATAGTGGATTTATTTTCATTTTTATAGTGGATAATTTTAATGAATTTGAAATTAAGGTTTTAAAAACCAAAGGTACATTTTGGTTTCCCATGGTACAAATCACGTCCTTAAAGGTACAAACTGCAAAGGTGCAAATTTGTTTCTTTATTTTATGGCTCGTTTCCACTGACTGGTACAGTACGGTACAGTACGGGTCACCGTTATCAGGCTTGCATTTCCACTGCCAAAAGAGTACCATTGGTGGGCGTGGTGTAAGACAGAAAGTTGCAGTCAACGTCATTTTCACTCTAGAAAATGTCTAAAGTAAAGCTGTACGAGTCGCTCACATATCACATGAGAAGCACACATAAATACTTCTGTGTAAATGTTTAATATTATCTTTTCTATGAACATGAGTTGATTATAACTGCAGATCAATAGCCTACTGTAACGTCTGCAATTATATAAAATAAATAAATAAATGCAACATATTTAAACACATACAGACCTTTACAGTCTCTAATATGTTATTAATGGCAGAAAAATTTACACACAGCATACATTTAGTCCTTATTTAGGTTCAAAACGACACGAAATACAGCCCACAGTCAGAGCAAACCTCTCATGATTAAATGTGTCTTTAATCTTCAGCAGCACGTGTATCCTCTTGTTAGAAAGTAATTCCATCATTCCGAGTTCATAATAGTCCAAAAGGTGATAATAATAGTTAAACATGGCAGTTTGTTCACGTTTGCTGTAATAATAATGTGCTCCTTTTTTTCCGGCTTCTCCTTTTGTTTTTTCGAGCGTCACTCTCACATTTGTCAGTTTCTGACAGGATCAGGTTTCAAAAGCACATCAATAATCAAGCGCACGTTATTATCACCAGCTCAAGAAGTTTGTTATTTCAAATATAGACGCGCGGCGAGCGCAAGCAAGAAAGCGAAACTGTTCACGCTTTAGACTGGCTTGTAAAAAAAACTACAGGACACTGGGTAAAATCTGCTCTTCATTTTGGCTTTGTGGCTGTTCATCAAGATGACGACAAGGTTCGTTTGAGCCCTGGTCGACCAGGGCTCGTTATTATATGTATATGTAATTAAGCTGTAATCTCTTGGCTGTGTATTAAAACATGGCAGCTTCTTTGTTTTCATTCTGGCTTGTTGCATGAGCTTGTGACGTATCTCTGTAAACCAATAGCTTTCAGCTGCATGTCTAGCTCCGCCTTTTGGTACCCTTTCTCGTGTTTGGTACCCTTTTGAAAGGGTGCCGAGAAATGGGGTACAGTCAGTTCGGTACGCCTTTTGACAGTGGAAACGGCCATAAAAGCGTACAGAACCATACCGTACCGTACCACTGGAAACGGGCCATTTAGGTACAATTCTGTTTCATAAAAAGGTACTGCCCCAGTGTCAAGGGTTTGTACTTTCTTTGGTACACCATTTTTTCTGAGAGTGTGTCACTCATCTGTAAAGAAGGGCGAGTAGGGGTGGAAGGGAGGGGGGGCGGATTCTTCAAGACGAAGATACTGAGATAAGAAAACTCTGGTTATTTATAGTGAGTTTGAAATCATCCGATTGGTGAATCAATCATGAGCTGATGCGGGACCAGCCGTAAACAATCATAAGCATGTGATTCTCTCGAAATTAGTTTAAGGTGCAGTATGTAAGTTTGACACCCAGTGGTTGAACTAGGTATTGCACTTCTGGATCAAAACACACACAAGCGCAGGTTGCCAGATTGAGGACAGGAGTGAATGATTTAAATCGTGCTCTAAATAAAAGCAGCGACACACGATAAAGGGAATATTTTCCATATTAAACTGAGTTTTTGTCCTAACCAACACCTGGAATTGATATATTAGAAGCGGCTTCAATTTCTCACAGCTGGACAACAGAAAACCATGACAATGATCACCTCAGGTAAACCTCATGTGCTTTATTCAGTGCTAAATGCTAACAATGTGAATTTGAATGCCATTTTACATGACATTTATTGCCATATACTGAAAGCAGCAGCAGATAGTTGAAAATACAATAAACTTTTTTTTTTAAACTAAACGTTTGAAATTGAACTTCAGAACTAAACACATATGAGTGATTCAGCATCTACATTTAATGATGTTAAAGAGGGTTAACATGTATTAAATAAAGAGGGTTAACAGCCAATCTGCTCATCACTGCGTATCTCGTCACAAAGCATGTTGTTAGGACACGCGGTTACAATGTAACCTGCTCACCTAATGTTTACGTTCATATTATTTATATCATTTGCTAATTAATAACCTCATGTGGAACTGAATCTGTCTCATTTCGACGTCTGATACTGTCCACCGGAGGCCGCATTTTCGGCCACAGATGCATGCTTTCAGAGCCTTTCTGAATGAATGAATGAAATACGATATTTTTCAACAAGGCAACCCGGAGTGCTGAAATATAATTGTCTAAACTGGCATTGTGGAGGCTAAATTTACCTAAACAATGACAGCGTTCCGGCAAAATAACTGACTTCAGCATTAATTTTCAGTTAAACAAGTATGTTCACTTGGGATGTTTCTTAAATATCTGCACACATATTATGGTGTTTTTATGCTTTAGAAGAGTCAAAAACTTGCATACAGCACCTTTAAAAAATAAACTTAACAAAGTAAAATAGTTTTAGATAAACTCACACCCCAATAATGGCAAAAGTATTACCCAATATGTCATTTAATGATACATAACAATAAAATAGCGATGCCTTGTGTGCCAACATATCAACGGCAAAGGTTTCTCATTTAAAGCAATGAAGGCAATGCGTGTCATAAAATTATGCCTGAAAGGTACCTCGAGTGTCAAATAGTGATGATCTGGCTTCCTGAACGAGCGTCTATACAGTGAAAAATAAATGATTCATTGGATTTACTACATTTTTTTTAGGTAAGTGGTTGCAAACAATTTATATGGTCTGAATTTAAACAAACAAATTAAGTTGAACATTACTAAATTTAATTTGCTTTTTAAATGCATCCTATGTGAAAATGTTTGCAACCACTTACCTTAAAAAAAAATGTAAATCCAATAAAGCATTTTTTTCAGTGTAGATGACGAGTCAGGAGTGAGATTGTGTTGGTATTTCCAATGAGTCTGTGTTGAGTACAGTAGTTCATGACCCCTTAATTTTTCTTTCATACCATACATTTAGTTTGTTGCAATAGTTTAACATTCATAATCTTGCTAGTTTTAAACCGTGAAACAGCTTCAGTTCTTGTCCGTTATGTTCATTTAGTACTTTAACTGGTTAGTAGTTTGGATGTTGAGTGTGGTTATTCATTATACAGGCACATCTGTGCTTCTTCGCTCTTGAACTGCAGCAGCCGTCACTGCTGGCTCGTGTCTTCATCTCTTCTCTGCATACATGTGAATTCTCAGGAGAAGCCTGATCGTGAGCTGTCATCTTAATAAGGGACACATTAATAAAAGATCAGCTTTAAAATGCATGCCAACATCATGAGAAGTTTGGGAGCGACTCAATCACTGTGCTGTGGTTCAGTGCATGAGAAAAGTAGTCCTTCATTAAACTGTTTTTTTTAACCCTACTTAGTAAGCTGGCAGCCAGAAATCCCTGTATATTTTATAACCTGAATTCCATATTTTCTGTTATGTAATGTGTGACATGCCTACTTGTACAACCAAAAATGTTATAATTTTTTTCTAATATTCATAGACAATAGTAGAACACCACACAAAGAATCAGAGATTGATCAGAGTGACATATGAATAGATATGCATAAGTATATACAGTCAAGCCTGAAATTATTCATACCCCTGGCAAATTCGGACAATTTTTTTATTCATATTTTTTGACCGGACATGACAGAGGCTTCTTCCAAAAACTAATAAATAGGCATCATTGTGGGAAAAATATATATATATTTCTCCAACTATTTAACATTTGATGTGAATTAATATGATGAGGGAAAATATGATGACATAAATAATAAATTTAAATGTAAAAGCAAGAGAAACTAAAAAATCTAAATTTGGTTGAAATTTTATAGTCTGAATTTATTTATTTATTTATGTATTTGTTTGTTTGTTTGTTTTGCAATAACTCATTTGAGTTCAAATGTATTATTGTTATATTTCTGAAATGTTAGGTGATCAAACGCTTATTTCAATGGCTATAACTGTTTAATAAAACTCTGCACCAAAAATTATTGACTATAATCACAGAGAAATGCATAAAAATATACCTTTTCAAAACAGGGTGTGCTCATTTATATACATGTTAAAAAGTGTAGGCTATATCTAAAGATAATGAACATAAAGATTAAACTGATTAATTCTAATATCAAACTACAAATGTGTACAATATTGCTAAGTACATACTGTTTACATAATTTGCATAATTACAATCTGCAGTGCAGGAATGTAATTTAAATTCAGGCGACGCAGTGGCGCAGTAGGTAGTGCTGGCGCCTCACAGCAAGAAGGTCGCTGGTTTGAGCCTCGGCTGGGTCAGTTGGCGTTTCTGTGTGGAGTTTGCATGTTCTCCCTGCATTCGCGTGGGTTTCCTCTGGGTGCTCCGGTTTCCCCCACAGTCCAAAGACATGCGCTATAGATGAATTAGGGAGGCTAAATTGTCCGTAGTGTATGAGTGTGAATGAGTGTGTATGGATGTTTCCCAGAGATGAGTTGCAGCTGGAAGGGCATCCGCTGCGTAAAACGTGCTGGATAAATTGGCAGTTCATTCCGCTGTGGCGACGCCTGATTAATAAAGGGACTAAGCTGAAAAGAAAGTGAATGAATATAAATTCACAGTCAAGGTGCGAACTACTGGTGAGCTAGGGGGAGTTCGGCTCCCTTAAATAAGGCATGGGCTCCCCTAAAAACATGATTTGTGAAATGTTTGACGTGCGGTTTCAGTATTGTGTAATGTGATCACGGATTATTATGTGCTAAAGAGCAAAAATATAGTTTCATTTATGCATGACGGCGATTTACACCACACTTAAAAAAAGATAACTACACATGCTATTCTTGTCATGAGCGTCAGGGTATGGGGGCGCTAAGGAGCAAATCCCAGTCATTTCAAAAACTGACAGCCAAATGCTTTCATATAGACGTTTAGAAACTGCTTATTCATTTTTGCCGATCAAATGATGTGACATTGTGTTTTGTTTTGCTTCATATAGTAGGCCAATAATGTTATTTTTTATATGCCGTGACATTGCTGTAAACATGTTGGACAATTAAACTGAAAGCAGGGTAAACTTGACAAAACCAAACCTCTTTCAATGGTGTTTCTTTCATTTTGAATTCTCTGTGATGTTTTACTGGAGAGAAAAAGTGAAATCCTATGACATTCCATAGGCCAATGTAAAATAAAGTATGCAGCCTTAGTGCCATCATCTTGAACTTATAGAGTGACTTGAAAAATGATAGGCTACATGACAAGGTTAATTATTTTGTAGTTAAAAGCAACATATTCATGTTTGTTGATTTTATCACAGAAGCACTGCAGGTTAAATTAGACCGCGGTATTCTGTTGTTTAGGCTGCTGTTGTTATTGTTTTTTGCATGTAAAAAGAAAAATCCCTCAAATGATATTTTCAAGGGTTAAAGAATGTTATTAGTAGGAAAACAAGTAAACCGAAACTATCATGGTGTTTTTTCATTTAGCCTACTTTATAATATTAAGTATATAAATATGTGTTTTTATATTTATAGATAGGGTGGGGGGTGGGTTTGGGTTCCTGTGTGTTTTATAGCCTACATCATTGTGGCAAGGGACTCTCAAGATGAGATCCCCGACCCCTAAACACACCCCCAGCCCCAGTTAGACAAAAAAGTGGGCTCCCCCAAAGGCCACGGTGTAGTTTGACCACTGTTCACAGTTTTCTTTTTTAAAGATAAAAGACAATGTTAAACCCTTTATAGTCTATTACTGTATATAGTAGGGCAAATTAATATAAAAAGTTCATACAATTACATATAATTTTACGTTAAGAAAAAAATGTAAATTGTATGTTATGGAAATACTGCAGTTATGACAGAGTTCAATGAGTTCAGATGAAGAAAAAATGACGAAAAATCTGTATATGTTTTATACATTTATTCACACGTTTGCATTACTGAGAGCAGGAAAGAGACATACTGCACTGGTAAGCAGTATCCCCATAATATCAGTTAATTAAAATAAATGATCAACAAATTAATCTGTCTTGACAGTCTTTACAAGTGAAGGCATTATCTACACAATATGAATTCCCAATTAGAAAAATACCACGAACTATAAAATACTATTCATGAAAATACTTACATAACAGACAAATCCAAATGGCCAACGCAAGCGGGCTGAGTTCCAGACCAGTGCAGCTCGATCAGGTATAATGTCTCCGACACCGCCTGTAGTCTCATTTAGCAACTTGATAGCAACCGTCTTTTTAAAGAAGCGTAACCGATTTAAAAAAAAAATCAAGAGTGGGATGTAACTGATGTGTTTTATGTTGTAGAATAAAACGTGAAAGTATCTTGAGTTTATGTTAGCCACAAACCGTATTTAAGCGATATAACCGAAATCCTATCCAAAATACTTATTAACTTTGGGACGAGGATTCTGGAACAGCTGAAATGCTAACTCGCTTCCGGGTTTTTGCATACAAATTGACGTCATAATTCCTCCACTCATGTCTTGCTAAAATGTCCAACCTGATTTGATCTTCATCATCTGGTATTATAGATCTTGGGACTGAAGCAACTTATTTTAAATGTACACTGACAAGACGCAGGTGCTAAATAACTACTGAGAGATTTCAGCTGCTGTCTGGGCTTTGCATGCCTTTTCACAGTTCCCTTTCTTCGTGTGTTTAATACTTCAAGTCATTAAATTTTATTACACATAACTTCATTTCACAACTGATTAGTTTTGCTTTCTTTTTATCTCTAGATCACTTTGGTTGTTACTGATATCTGGTGTAAATTTCAAGTCAACAGCACCTTTAGAAATACACTCACCGGCCACTTTATTAGGTACACCTTACTAGTATCGGGTTGGACCGCTTTTGCCTTCAGAACTACCTAATCCTTTGTGGCATAAATTCAACAAGGTACTGGAAATATTCCTTAGAGATCTGGCTTCATATTGACATGATAGCATCACGCAGTTGCTGCAAATTTGTCGGCTGCACATCCATGATGCGAATATCTCAATCCACCACATTCTATAAAGGTGCTCTATTGGATTGAGATCTGGTGACTGTGGAGGCCATTTGAGGACAGTGAACTCATAGTCATGTTCAAGAAACCAGTCTGAGATGATTTGGGCTTCATGACATGACGCGTTATCCTGCTGAAAGTAGCCAACAGAAGATGGGTACACTGTGGTCATAAAGGGATGGACATGGTCAGCAACAATACTCAGGTAGGCTGTGACATTGACACAATGCTCAATTGGTACCAATGGTACTCAGTTTGAACTGCAGCAGATCATCTTGTCCATGTCTACATCCTACATCTACATGCCTAAATCCATTGAGCTGCTGCCATGTGATTGGCTGATTAGAAATGTGCATTAATGGGCAGTTGGACAGGTGTACCTAATAAAGTGCGTTTTCAATACTTATTTGTAGCGATACAGTATCTTATGTTTTGTAACAAAGCGTGAAGCTCTGAGAGTGTGTTTTACTGTGACTCTCCAACACTAATGCATGATCACATTGAAATACTGTATTTGCCTGGTCTCTCACACGCACACACAACCTCTTCCATTCATTCAATCCATTACCACTAGTGTTAGTCGCAGTCATAAACATAGGCCAAGTTTATGAGTCATATCTCAGTTTTTGTGCCCATAGAAAAGCAAACAGCCCGTCGACTCTCTAGGGGAGCCATTTGCGTGCCACTTTTCCTCTGGCAAATGCGTCCCCATGCCCCTGTCTTTCTTATCAGCCTTATCTACAAATGGAGCTCGAGACGTTTGAAGGTCATAATGAAATTAGACGCATTTCATCATGGAGTAAAATCGCTAGGAGAGTGCAATAAATATTTGTGAAGGAGGGCAGCGGCCGATAATTCTTCTGCGCTCTCTGAGTATATTCTCTCTGTCGTTTCTCTCCTCTACCTACTGTATACGCTGCTGGGAAAGTATTAGAACATAGATTTTCTTTCTTTAGTTTTTCTTATGATTCACCGGGGATTCAATCGATGCTGTTTGGGTTCATGAGCTCGGATTTGAAGCTTCTGAGAAAGCTCACAATGCACTGTTGTTGTTAAGTTTCCTGGTATTACCATATGAAAAAAAAAAAAACGGCCTTGACTATTTCGCTGTACCATCAAAAAAGGAAAGTTTGCAAGACTATGTCCTAATAGAATAGAATGTCCTTTTATTGTTTTGTTTTTTCCCACTTTAAATACTGAATGGATATTGATAGATTTTACTTGGGGAGAAAAACATAAATGCTGTAGTATTTTAATGTAAATACAAACAATTTATTTATTTATTTATTTATTTATTTCATACCTGCCAACATTCCCGTTTTTCCCGGGAGTCTCCCGTATTTTAGACCCATCTCCCGTATTGTTTTGTCTCCCGGAAAACTCCCGGAATTCCCCTCCCCCTCCCTCTCCTCAGCTTTTAGGTACAGTCCTGCCTCCTCCAACCACCCCCCTATCCCTCCCACACGGGTCTCCCGGAATTCATGAACCAAATGTTGGCAGGTCTGATTTATTTATTTACTTATTTTGTTTGTTTGTTTGTTTAATTGGTACTTGATCGCTTTTTACTTGGAAAAAACATAAACATTGTAGTAGTTTAATGTAAAAATGTAACTAATTACTAATTAATTTATTTGCTTTACTTATTTATTTGTTTATTTTATGTATTTTTTTGCTTATTTATTTACTTATTTATTTATTTGTTTGTTAAATTGGTAATTGATAGCTTTTACTTGAAAAAACAAACATTGTAGTATTTATTGTAAATGTTGGGTTATTTATTTAGTTATTTGCTTTTTTTAATTTGTTTGTTTATTTATTTATTTACTTGCTTATTTAGTTGTTTATTTATTATTTTGCTTTTTTTATTTATTTGCTGATTTTATTTAATTATGGCTCGTTTCCACTGAGTGGTACAGTATGGTATCGTACTACAGTATGAGGCTTTCATTTCCACTGCCAAAAGGGTACCAATGGTAGGCATAGTGTACGACAGAAAGTTTCAGTCGACGTCATTTTTGCTTAAGGAAATGTCTACAGTAAAGCTGTACGGGTCGTTTACATATCATATGAGAAGCACTTCTCACAAAACAGATGCTTTATACACATAAATACTTGTGTATAAATGTTCATTACTGGCTTCAAAAACAACACGCAACATATAACCCACAGTCAGTGCAAACCTCTCATCTGTATCTTTAATCTTCACCAACACATGTACCCTCTGAAGAATCATTTGCTCCTTTGTTTTTTTCGGGCTTCACTTTCGCGTTTGTCTGTTCCTGAAAGGATCGGATGTCAGAAGCGATTCAATAATCACGCACACGTTATTATCATCAGATCAAGTTTGTTGTTTCAAATATAGATGCGCGGCGAGTGCGCGAGTAAGTGAAACCACTCGCGCTTTTAGATGGCCTTGTAAAACAAAAGGAGAAGGCAGATTTTTTTCTTCTTGGCTTTGTGGCTGTTAATCAGGACAAAGACAAGGTTTGTTTGAGCTCAGGTCGACCGTGGCTTATTATATGTACAGCATATAGTATTACCATGTAATGTCTCGGCTGTGTATTTTAAAAATGGCGGTTCCTTTGTTTTCATTCTTCTTGCTTGTGTACGCTAATGACGTATATCTGTAATCCAATAGTTTTCTGCACATCTAGCTCCGCCTTTTGGTACCCTTTTGTCATGCTAGGTACAGCACCCTTTCAAAAGGGTACCCAAAAGGTGATATGGTACGGTTCGCTTTTTGGTAGCTTTTGACAGTGGAAACGGCCATAAAAGCGTACCAAACCGTACTGTACTTATTTGTTTGTTTATTTATTTTCTTATTTAGTTTGTTTGTTTGTTAAATAGTTTTTATAGTAGGGCAACTTTATAAAAGGAGTTAGAAATTGTTAATATTATTAAAAAAAATAAAGAACAAATATTATACAAAATATACAAAATGTTAATTTAATAGAAAAATGCTGAAAAAAGATCAAACCAAATTGAAAAAAAACACACATAATATAATTTTATGTGTATTTTGACATATTATACAGTAGTTAATATACAGTACTTATAATGTGATGTAAAGCTACCACATACTGTTTAATATAGCAACTTACAGTTATGACTCGGTAGTATTTTTAGGTTTTTCTGTATACGTTTCAAACATTTCTAAATATGATTCATAAAATAGAGATTTTCTTCCAGACAACTGTTGTGCCATTAAAGCTATTAAGCTATTATGTTTAAAAACGTGTTGAAAAATCTAACAAAAACAAGAGACCCACAATTTCACAGGAGAGTTAATAATTTAGGCTATTATTATATAGTCATATAATCATGTATGTTGTGTATATTGTATCTAGTTTATAGATGTGCATAGTAGTGACATAGATTTTTATGATTCATCAAGGATTCAATTGATGCTGTTTGGGTTCATATTTTAATCTTCACTGTGAGAAAAACCCACAATGCATTAGGTTTCTGGCATTACCATAAGAAAGTGTCCTTGGCATTTTTTTTTCTTTCTTTCACTGTACGATCACTAAAGAAAAGTTTTGCAAGTAATACCTTATAGAGATGCAAATGGCTCTCTCGCTCTCTCTCCCTCTCTTTGTGCTAGTATATCAGGATTAAAGCTTTCTAGTTTGGGCTTTTAGTAATCCTGTGGTTTTATTTGCTTTTGCTAATGTAGATAATCACCATCAGCAATACACGTGATTGTTAGAGGAAGCTTCTTTAACCAGCACTCTTTAAATTAGCATTTTAACTATATTGCTTATTTGAAGCAGGGTTTTCAGAATCATTGCACCAGTCTTCAGTGTAATAAGGCATTGACGATTTATTTTAATCATTTCTTATTATTGTCAGTGTTGGAAATGCTGCAGCTTATTTGTACATATATATTATGTATGTATGTATGTATGTATGTAT
>CAIGQZ010032482.1:151455-163136 GCA_903798205.1 Danio tinwini
ATATATATATATATATATATATATATATATATATATATATGAGAATGTTGCACACACAACAATAGGCCTATATAAACACGAGCATATTGACAAGTCCAGCCTGATCTCACAAGAAAACGTTAGTATTTTCTTTTTTGTCAGTTTAGTGGCTAATTTCAGTCGTATAAAAATGTATGATTTTAAAAATGAGGCGTGGCACCCAACTCCGCCCCTAAACCCAATCATCATTGGGTGATGAGAAAATCATAGTAAATTGTACGAATTAGATTGTACGAATTCATACAAATTAGCCACTAAATCAAAAAGTTACGAGTTGCTGTGAGATTGCGTTGAACAGCCTAACAACCATAGGCTATAATTTATATAGTCATTTATTAATTTGTTTAATTTAATATTAATCTCACCTAATGAGACGGGTGGGCACAATGTAAACAGCACAAGTCTAGTCTTGGTTTAATTTTGTAGACCGCCACTCCGAGATCATTCTTTCAGAGATCATCCTCGATATTCAGTTGTGGCCTGTATTTATTTTTACTGTGTTTAATTGCCATAAAGGTGTGAGAAAGTTTAACCTGGTGCTATAAAATCAATCTGTGTTGTTAATCTAATGTACAATCTAATCTAACACACAATAATAAAAGGCTGATGGCTTTTTATTTGCACGTTGTTGCCTGTTTACGTTACTATTATCTATTATTTTTATCCTCTGTAGGCTACTGATAAAATATGGTAATTCTAATAGTTTAATCAAATTTATTTGACTTTTGTAAATCACCAAGTGACCCCGTCATTGTCCCACAACCCCCACTTTGGGAACCACTGTGTTAACTAATGTTAACAAGCATAACTTTTGGATTTTAATAAAGCATTTGTAAATGTTGAACTATGATTAATAAATGCTGCACAAGGATTTTTCATTATTAGTTTATGGTAGTAAATGCATTAACTAATGAAACCTTATTGTAAAGTGTGACCGGCATTTCCTATAACATTTTGTTCTTTGTTTTATTTAGTTTTTATTATTATTATTATTATTTTAAAAATATTTTTAGGATCAATATTATTGGCCCCCTTAAGAATAGTTTTTTCAATTGGTTACAGAATGAACCATTGCGAGACAATAACTTTACCTAAATAACCTAGTTAAGCCTTTAAATGTCACTTTAAGCTTAATACTATAGTATCTTGAAAAATATCTAGTAAAATATTATGTGCTGTCATCATGGCAAAGACAAAAGGAATAAATTATTAGAAATGAGTTCTGAAAACTATTATGTTTAGAAATGTGGTGAAAAAAACTTCTCCATTAAACAGCACTTTGTTTTTTAAAGAATATATTGTGTTTTGCAGTTATGAAATATTTGAAGGTAAAATGATTAGCTCTCCTGTGTAATTTAAAAAAATATGTTTGACATAGTAGATTGAATAACTTGTTTCTAATAACTGATTTCTTTTGTATATTTTGCTAGATATTTTGCATGATATTAGTGTTGTCATGATTATCATATTCAAGGTAAACCACTGCAAATTGTCAGATTTACTGTGTCACAGTTTTAAATGTTAATTTTTATTAAAACTGCGATTGATTATTGTGATTTTGAAAACTCATGATAAATCCTATCAACCTGTGGTTAGCTAATTGCGAAAGGCTGCAATGTACAGGGAGTGCAGAATTATTAGGCAAATGAGTATTTTGACCACATCGTCCTCTTTATGCATGTTGTCTTACTCCAAGCTGTATAGGCATTAAAGCCTACAACCAATTAAGCGTATTAGGTGACGTGCATCTCTGTAATGAGAAGGGGTGTGGTCTAATGACATCAACACCCTATATCAGGTGTGCATAATTATTTGGCAACTTCCTTTCCTTTGGCAAAATGGGTCAAAAGAAGGACTTGACCGGCTCCGAAAAGTCAAAAATAGTAAGATATCTTGCAGAGGGATGCAGCGCTCTTAAAATTGCCAAGCTTCTGAAATGTGATCATTGAACAATCAAGCATTTCATTCAAAATAGTCAGCAGGAAGCGTGTGGAAAAACCAAGGCACAAAATAACTGCCCATGAACTGAGAAAAATCAAGTGTGCAGCTGCCAAGATGCCACTTGCCACCAGTTTTGCCATATTTTAGAGCCGCAACATCACTGGAGTGCCCAAAAGCACAAGGTGTGCAATACACAGAGACATGGCCAAGGTAAGAAAGGCTGAAAAACGACCACCACTGAACAAGACACAAAAGCTGAAATGTCAAGACTGGGTCAAGAAATATCTCAAGACTGATTTTTCTAAGGTTTTATAGACTGATGAAATGAGAGTGAGTCTTGATGGGCCAGATGGATGGACCCGTGGCTGGATCGGTAAAGGGCAGAGAGCTCCAGAGAGCTCCGTGGAGGTGGAGTACTGGTTTGGGCTGGTATCATCAAAGATGAGCTTGTGGGGCCTTTTCGGGTTGAGGATGGAGTCAAGCTCAACTCCCAGTCCTACTGCCAGTTTCTGGAAGACACCTTCTTCAATCAGTGGTACAGGAAGAAGTCTGCATCCTTCAAGAAACACATGAATTTCATGCAGGACAATGCTCCATCACACGTGTCCAAGTACTCCACAGCGTGGCTGGCAAGAAAGGGTTTAAAAGAAGAAAAACTAATGACATGGCCTCCTTGTTCACCTGATCTGAACCCCATAGAGAACCTGTGGTCCATCATCAAATGTGAGATTTACAAGGAGGGAAAACAGTACACCTCTCTGAACAGTGTCTGGGAGGCTGTGGTTGCTGCTGCACGCAATGTTGATGGTGAACAGATCAAAACACTGACAGAATCCATGGATGGCAGGCTTTTGAGTGTCCTTGCAAAGAAAGGTGGCTATATTGGTCACTGATTTGTTTTTGTTTTGTTTTTGAATGTCAGAAATGTTTATTTGTGAATGTTGAGATGTTATATTGGTTTCACTGGTGAAAATAAATAATTGAAATGGGTATATATTTGTTTTTTGTTAAGTTGCCTAATAATTATGCACAGTAATAGTCACCTGCACACACAGATATCCTCCTAAAATAGCTCAAACTAAAAACAAACTAAAAACTACTTCCAAAAATATTCAGCTTTGATAATAATGAGTTTTTTTGGGGGGGTTCATTGAGAACATGGTTGTTGTTCAATAATAAAATGAATCCTCAAAAATACAACTTGCCTAATAATTCTGCACTTTCTGTAATTATGTACATTTATATACACATTATATATGTATGTATGTGTATGTATATATATATATATTTATATAAAAATATATATATATATATATATATATATTCATATCATATATTCAAATCATATTATATTTATTTTATTTATATCTGTTAATGTATGTTGCATTACTTTCATTTAAAGTGTGTGCTGCACACTATTAAGAATAATGAGCTGAAGCTTGACTATACATTACAAATTAAATCACAACATCAGTCAGGAAAAAAACTGTTTTTTTGGAGGTGGGGGGGTTG
Source organism: Danio tinwini (assembly GCA_903798205.1). Classification (NCBI taxonomy): domain Eukaryota; kingdom Metazoa; phylum Chordata; class Actinopteri; order Cypriniformes; family Danionidae; genus Danio; species Danio tinwini. The sequence goes on from CAIGQZ010032482.1 coordinate 154,948, forward strand.
CTTTTTTAATAAAGCAGCTTTATGCAATTTTGTGAAAAACAATGTAAACATGGATCGCTGTGAGGTAGTTTTTCAAGTGCAGGTTTAACAAACACTACTTGTATAAAAGCACACAAACAAAACATACATGAAATAATGAAAACAAATCCAAAATGCAGGAATCCATGGTTGTGTTGTTTGTCAAGTTGCATTTCATTGATGTTTGTTCATTTTCAGACACAAAAATTGCTTTAAAGTGTGTAACTTTTATATGTCAACATTTTTAGGTTGTTTTTATTAAAACCGTGATAGTGTTTTATTATTAAACATGATAATTTTTGTCTTATGAAATATTAATGTTCATGATATGAAATTTTTCGAACCTTTACCTTTATTACAAATTTTCAGCTGCAAGTGTAATTTCAAGGTTTACTTAGGTAGGATTAGTTTAATGAGGCAATTAATTGGGAAACAAGGGTTTGCTTAATAGCCGATCGACCAATCTTAAGGGGCCTAATAATATTAGCAGACATTAGCAGTTTTTACATTTTTACAAATGGTTATATTACTTCAGATCCAAAACAAAAGAAATAAAAAAAATTCTGATGAAAAACAAAATAGGAAGTACTATGGGAAAAATGTCTTTGTTCTGTTAAACATCACTTGGGAAATATGAGAAAAAGTAGATAATAATATTGCTTTCAAACGTATATGCATACCGTATAATGCATATTTTCTGTGTGCTTTAATATTTAATGTTCTTTTGAAACTTTTTTTGTGTCAAAACACACCAAGATTGCATTTATTACAATATTAACCCTTTAGAGTGTGACGCAATGTATAAACTAATAGTTCAAATTATTTAGTTTAATGTAATAGCTATTTTAACCCTTAGGCTATATGAATAAATAAGCAATTCTTGAAAAATAAAAGGCATTTTCCGTTCAGTTCTTCACCGCCTGCTTTTTTTGTGCTTTATATTTTATGAATCAGGCATTTTATGGCTCGTAGAATAAATAGGGATTTATATTGAGATTATATTCAAAGATTTAAAGAGGGAAAACAACTCCTACATGCAACTTATTGCAGTTAATTAAATTCACATGACAATAAAAGATGACATAATTTTAATGTAAATGAATAAGCTTTATAGAGCACCGCTTGTATAAAATGCAAATTAATATCAGTTGTTTCCCAATAACATGTAGGATGATGTATAACTGCTTATTTTTGTGATAAAAGCTGTGTAGTTTTTGTTGTTTTATTGTAGCAAAATATGTATTACAGGGTAGTGATGACTGAGAGAAGAATAAATAAACTTTCCTAAACATTTTAAATATGTTCGACACTGATTTAAAAAAAGGGTTGTATTATAGTTGGGTATGTTTGTGTTTATTAGCATAATTTCTCCAGAAAATCTACATTACAATTCCAACCAATCAAGTCTCAGTAGCTACTCAGAAGCTGTGTGTGCTTTCATTTTAGTTGTCTTTTATTTCTTTAGCTTTAATTTCCAAAATAAGTCCTCATTGCACTTAACAAGTTTATAATGATAATAAAGCTTGTTAACAAGTTTTAATGATTTATGAAGGAATTATAATGTTTTGTTTTGTCATTTCATCTTCATTTAAAAGTAACAGGGTATTTACTATTAGGGATGTAATGATTCGATACGATTCACAATACTAATCTTGAAACATTTAGGGTGAAGAGCCCTTTCATTTATTTATCAAATGCTGCACATCTTTTGCTAAATAATATATGTTCTGCCATAACTAAGTTGCTATTTTAAAAACAAATCCAAAAAAAAAACTACTGACATTAATATAAACAAACTAAAACTGTGACTGTGCTAGGATTTTTTAAATATTAGCATATTTATGTTTTCTGGCATAAGCTGAGGTCTTTGCACATTTACAATGTCCCCTGCTGATAAGAAAACTCTTTAACTGGGGATTGAGATGGCGTGGTGTGGAGAGAAGAGCCTTTCCTAAACCAGAGAGCAGTGTGTACAGAGGTGGTCAATAGGCCCTCTGATCCAGGGGACTGACCACTGGCATAAAATGCTGATTATAAAATGACTATAGTAGGATAGAGACAGGACTTGAACGTGATTATCAAGGTGAATAATTTATATTACTTGTATAATTAATTAGTATAATTATCAGTGTGACACACTTAAGAAGAGATCATCTTGAACATTTTTAAATATTCAATAATAATAAGCAAATTAGTAAAATATGCATAAACTAATTTGAAACGGAGAGGGTAAAAATAATTTGATACCTGGTTCTGAAACAGAACAACTTTCTCTTTCAGTCTGAAAAACATCTTTACACTTTCGATGTGAAGACACTGATGCACCGTGTGATCTCTGTAGCGTTCGTCAGAGTAAGCGGAGCTGCAAATCATCCAGTCCGTGTGGTTTGGCTTATTAATAGTTTTTTTTTTTTTGTGTATAGACGTCTGTGACAGTAGTTTTTCACTGTGCTGACGATTTATGTACATCATATTCGTTGTCCTGTTAGTGTAAGCAAATATCTTTTTGCAGTATTTGCACACAGTTTGTGTTTATCTGGCGCACTTTACCACTGTCATTTTACTCTGCTGCCAAACAGCTCGTAAGCTTGCGGAGTGAACCAAACAGGTTGTATTTCCCCAGTGGACAGCGACAAGTTGTTTCCTTGTATAAGCGGAAACGCAAGAAATCTGGCTAAGTGAAGGTATCTTTTAAAGGTACATTACTGCAATGAGGAGTAATGAAATGTTTTTGACTGCCTAGTTACTAACGGTATTGTTCATCATCTACATTGTTATGCCAGTAGTCAATCACCTAAATTAGTATAATATTAATAGTAAATAAACACACAGTCACAGCCACAGCCATATCACCCTGCAGCCCAGGACCGGTTACTCACTGAAGCTAAGCAGGGCTGAGCCTGGTCAATACCTGGATGGGAGACCACATGGGAAAACTAGGTTGCTGTTGGAAGTGGTGTTAGAGAGGCCAGCAGGGGGCACTTAACCTGCGGTCTGTGTGAGTCCTAATGCCCCAGTGAAAGTGAAGGGGACACTACACTGTCAGTGTGCGCCGTCTTTCGGATGAGACTTTAAATTGAGGTCCTGACTCTAAGTGGTCATTAAAAATCCCATGGCACTTCCCGTAAAGGGTAAGGGTGTAACCCTGGTGTCCTGGCTAAATTCCCTCTCGGCCCTTACGATCATGGCCTCCCAATCATCCCTTATCTACCGAATTGGCTGCATCACTGTCTCTCCACTCTACCTATAGCTGGTGTGTGGTGAGCGCACTGGCACTGTTGTCCTGTGGCTGCCGTCACATCATCCAAGTGGATGCTGCACATTGGTGATGGTGTGGAGAGACCCCCCCCCCCCCATGATTGTGAAGCGCTTTGGGTGTATGGCCATACACAATAAATGCGCTATATAAATACACATTACATTACATTCGGTTACAATGAAACAGTTTTTTTCTGCAGTAGCCTAAATAAACCATAAACATTAAAAATGCTTTTACATTACTGTATTTACAAATATAGCCTATGAATAGCCTAATAATAAACTATGCTTAAGAAATTATAAAAAAGCACAATAAACCAAGAAATATCCCGACTTCTGCCAGAAAAGGCAAACATGTTGATTTTTCTCCAGAAGAATTGTTAAAAACTGAGAGTCATTTTCCTTCAAATCATTGCACATTCATTTACAGGAAACTTTTAATTTATTTGTTTTATAATTATTGGTTTTGTTTTATTTTGTATTAAACTTAATAATAATAAAATAAAGTGTTGTTAATTCTGTTCAATTAGTTTTTTTTTGTTTTCGTAAAAAGAACACTACAATAAGTACAGATAAGAGAACCATTAAAGTACCGAACCGATAAGTGGTATCGATAAAAGTAGTAGTACCGATAAAACCTTGGCGATACCCATCCCTAATAACATAAAAGATTTGAGAATAAAGCAGCGTTTCCATCCAACCAGTCAAAAAGAACAAAATCGTCAGTTCCTGATTATCTGGTGCCAAATATCAGAAGTAGTAATGGAATTTACTGTGGTAGAAGAAGGTACATGGATCTTTTTCTTATTTAATAAACGACTTGCGCCTCAGAAGACAATGCTGACACACTATAAGCACATGGTGGCGTTTGAAGGCGTGAGACAAGGAGCACAGATGCTCTTGACAATTCTGAAGGTAATTAGTAATATAGTAACACAAATACTGAAATGGTGAAGGCCTTTCAGAATGACCAAAACAACATTGTGCAGTGTGCTCAGCCTGCTGGATTGTTCATTCGCACACACTGATTTTTAATCGTCAAATGATCTCTTATAACAATGACTTTTATTGCACATACTGGAATTTGTTCGGTAAAAGTGTTTCCATCCTAGTTTATTTACATCTTTTCTGATCATATAATAAGTTTATCCTACTCAGTTATGCGCATATGTTTTAATGCGCATTTTCAACATTTGTGCACATCTTGGCATTTCCATCAACCATTTTTAATACACAAATTCAAAATGCGTATAAAAACAGGTGGATGCAAACATAGCTAGTGAAGCTATTTAAAGCAGCTCTGATTGGCTTATTATTAGTTTATTTGTCTATGTTCGTCTGCTGGAAATAGTTGTAGTAAAAGTGATTCCAACTACTGTACTATCTGAAATTTGAGTAGGGTCTTTTATGTAATCATCTGAAATGTGCTGTGACTTCTATTCCAAAGCGACTTACATGATGCAACTAATGTGAAGCAAGAAAAACATGTTTAAAGTGCCGCACATTTATATGTAAGAGTATTTTTAGATTTTATATTTAGCTTAGTTTAGGTTTGACGTTTACTACAATAACACTGTGCTAATGATGTTACATTTAGTGTTTTTTTTTTTTTTCTTTTTTGTGAATTGAGGCGAACAAATAATACAACTTTATAATGTTTGTTGACATTTTGTTTTATTCCGGGAAACCATTTCAGCGTTTCAACTGAAGTCATTTCTAAATTATTAATTTATAAAATCTGACTCGTACACCAGTGCTATTTATCAGGGTGTTTTTTTCTCCACACATTCTGCTCACAGCTGCACGCACTCCTGCTGTGTTGCAGTTTGATCATTATTTTGTGAAATATCTGATGTTTTTGCTTTCAATTTAATATATTTCCGTCTTTTTATTGATAATACATAACTAATAATAGATCATATTAATGAAGACACACTCTCATGAATTAAGGTGCAAAATCTGTCACTGGGGCGGTACCTTTTCAAAAGCTACATGTTTGTACTTATCAAGTCCAAAGTGGCACACATTGGGACACATTTGTACATTTTATTTGCCCTTGAAAATGAACTTGAAGTGTGAGCAAAAACTACAGAAATGGCAGACGCACAAGACCAACCATCAAGTAGAGAGGTTTCGGTAAAGTTGTTTGGATGACTGTTTATTAATATTTAGCTAACTGGAAAATATATAATGTGTTATATAATGTGAATTAAAATATTAAGTGTTATATTTCATCTGCAACAACAATGTGAACTTATAGACCATTTCAATGTGGTCATGTATTTGGCCCATGAACATTTCATAACTGTAACAAGAGGCAATTCCATCATAACTTAATGTTAAAACAGCTATCATAACATTATTTATCGATATGTGGCTCTTTTTTAGATTCTTGGAAGCTATAGAAATTCAAAATGTAAAACAGGAAATACGTTGGGACCATTGTTTTTGTTTACATCCCTCAAAATGGTCTATAAAGATGTGAACTATAAAGACATGTTTGGACATTAACTTTTAAATGCAAAGACCTGAAGAGATTTCTCTGCATGATAGACTTGTGAATGGCAGATTAACCTGCTGCTGCCTTTTTTTTTTGCCGGCAGATAGCTCTCTGCAACTCTCACATGGTCGCCCACTAAAGTTAAGCAGGGCTGCGCCGGGTCAGTACCTGGATGGGAGACCACATAGGAAAGCTAAGTTGTTGCCAGAAGTGGTGTTTGTGAGGTCAGCAGGTCTGTGTGGGTCCTAATGCCCCAGTATAGTGAAGAGCACTCTATACTGCTCAGTGAGAGCCGTCTTTCGGATGAGATGTTAATCTGAGGTCATTAAAAATCCCAGAATGTCCTTTGTAGGGGTTTATTTATTAGCCAAATTTGCCCACTAGCCTCTGTCCATCATGGCCTCCTAACCATCCCCGTATCATAATAGGCGTCATCACTCTGTCTCCTCTCCACCAATCAGGTAGTGTGTGGTGTGCGGTCTGGCGCAATATGGCTGCGGTCACGCCATCCAGGTGGATGCTGAACACTGGTGGTGCATAAGGAGATTCCCCCTTATGTATAAAGCGCTTTGAGTGTCTAGACTAAGTGCTATTTAAATGTAAGGAATTATTATTATTTTTCAATATGGTAGGAAATTAAACATGAAAGATGGATCATGTGGATGATGTGTTGAGATGATTGACAGGGGACATAAATACACAACTGTCCGTTAATGAGGAAATAGTATGTCCCAAAGCTTTCATACTCTTCTGTTACACCCTTAAAAGTATGTACTTTTTTTGTGAATACAATACTTTTAGGATATAGTGTAGTATAAGGGCGCTTTTTACACCTAGACACTTGTTATGGAACCTGGCGCGTTTGCCCTCTTAGCTCGGTTTGTTTGGACATATGTGAAATCCACAATCGAGATCTGGTCCATGCCAAAACAATCAGTCCAAGACTGCCTGAATGAGGTGGTCTCAGCTCGGCTGAAATAAATTCTAGTTGTAGTAAGAAAGCAATATGATCCAACAAACTAACAAATCAGCCTATATCACAGTGTTTTATGAATATGTAATAGGCATACAGCGGGGGAAATGAGTATTGAACACGTCATGTTTTTTTTTTTTTTTTTTTTTCCAGGGAATAATATTTCTAAAGAAGCTGTTGACATGGGGTTTAACCTGATTTAGGTAAAAGCCCAAACAATACAAACACAAAAATAAAACAAAACAGAAAAAAAATATCTGAAAAATGGGTTATGTGTAATAACAATGAAATGATAAAAGGAGAAAGTACTGAACTACTGAAATTTATTTAATCCTTTATATAAAAGGCTTTTTTAATGATGGCAGCTTAAAGACACCTCATATGGAGACAGTGTTAAAATCTTGATAGTTCTGTGGGTCTCGTCTATCAAATCTGACATTTATTTAGTATTTTCTATTGGATTCAAGTCAGGCGATTGGCTGGGCCATTGTACAGCTTGCTTTTCTTTCTCTGAAAGCATTTGAGAGTTTCCTTGGCTGTGTTTTGGATCATTGTCTTGCTGAAATGTCCACCCTGGTTTCATCTTCATCATCCTGCTAATGTAGATGATAGACTGAAGCAGCTAATATTTATTTAAAATGATGACGGGCAGTGGTTTGCTGAATAACTACTGAGAGATTCCAGCTGCTGTCTGGGCTTTCACTGTCTTACTACACCTCTCTTTCTTCATGTGTTCATTCTGTTCAATACTTTTTTCCTTTGTCATTTTGTTTTATGACACATAACTTTATTTGTAAACTAATTCGATTTATTTTCTCTGCAAAAATGAATTCCTTTGTTTGCTATCAACATCTGGTGACAATTTCAAGTCAACAGCATCTTTAGAAATATGTTTATTGTTATTATTATTTTTATTAGGGTATGCAAGGAGTAAAAAAATGGAATCACATAAAAAAAGCAAAAAAACAACAACAATACAGTCAGATGCGCGTGTGTGTGCATGTGTGTGCATGTAAAAGTAACTAGGTGGAAGGTCAGAGTGTACATACATAAGGATACACAAACAGCATGTACTGTATAACTGTCAATAAATAAAGCAAATAACAAATAAAAATAACAGAAAGAGGGGAAAAATCAATCAGTGGTAAAGAGTGATAATGATAGTAGAATGTAATGATAGTAATAATGATAGCAAAAAGAAAGGACAACAGTAATAACTGACAACAACAACAACAACAACAACAACAATAATAATAATAATAATAATAATAATAATAATAATAATAATTACAAGTACTACAGCAACTACTACTACTACAGAATGCTGCTGCGGCCACAATGATAACTACTACATATGTCTACTACTACTACTGATACTACTACAACAATGACAACTACTACAACAATGACAACTACTACTGATACTACTACAACAATGAC
>CAIGQZ010032482.1:177160-197122 GCA_903798205.1 Danio tinwini
TAAATAAATAAATAAATAAATAAATAAATAAATAAATAAATAAATAATGCATTTACCAAAAAAAAAAAAATCAAAGAACAAAAATAAATATAGATTAAACATATTAATAGGGCATTTTTTAATATGGTCAACATAATCAATAAAACAACCATAACTTACAAAATTGTTTTTCCAAACCTTTTAAGGAGCATCTACTTTAGGGAGAGAATCTGTTCGTTTGAGTAAAATTGCTCCACACGCTAATATTGAAGACAAAGCAAGGATTTTAATGCATAATAAATAATATTATATGTACATTTTATTTGTAACATCAATTCTCTATGGTTGCTTGTCCATTACTGACCGGCTCAATTCAAACTACTGTTCATCTCAGCAACTCCTGCATCACAGAGCTCTTAATAATGCTCAAGTATGAATGAAAACAAAAGTCATCCAGAAGTGTGTTTCCACTGCACGTCTAGAAGCTGAATGCAGCATCAGGTGCTTATTGTGAATGTGAATAAACCCACACCTCATGCCTCTGTTCCTTTATGGCAGTCTGTGATTTTTTTTATTTTTATGATTTTATTATTTTTGCTCTCTCTGATTGACAGTCATGTAGTGTAGACTGATGTTTGCGCGTCCGCTGGGGCTTTCTCCTCAAATTTAATGACCCGATTTCCAGCCAATGTGCCCGCATTGACAAAGCCACGGCCAGGACAGGTCACAGAATCAGGCTATTTCTGCCCACTGGTAATTGGATGGAAACAGCCGAGAGGTTTGTGAGGAAAATGATGACATCAGTCTGAGGAGGTGTGCGTTAGGTTATTTTTGGTGCCTGTGTGTGTGTGTGTGTGTGATTTTAGTTTTTGTGTTGTGCCGGTCAACATCATTTAGATGCACCTGTTTGCCACAGTCAGCTTTTCTTTCTTTAAATAAATTCTCAGCTTCAGGCGTGGAGTGTGGACCAACAGCACAGTCCATCCAAAAATAGACCCAAGTTCATATTTTTGTTATTGTTTTGTCTTTGGGTGATGATGCCTGTGTCTGCTATGGAATAAAATAAAGGGGTGATTTTGACATCTTAATCTCACAATTCTGACTTCTTTTTTTTCCGCAATTCCTTGTTTATATTTCACAATTTTGAGTTAACACTAAGGATTATGAGCTTTCTTGGTCATAATTGTCTTTTTTATCTCATAATTATTACAAAGAGTCTAAATTCAGTGTTTATATTGCATAATTCTGACGATATTTCTTGCAATTCTAAGTTACTATCGTGCAATACTGAGTTCACAACGTGAAATTCTGGCTAATTGATTCACTGTGTGTATTTGCATGTGTGTGTGGGTGTATAGTGGTGTGAAAAAGTGTTTACCCCCTACTGTTTTCTTATTTCTTTGCCTGTTTGTCACACTTTAAATTGCACCTATCATGAAAATCATCTTTTTGAAGCCGTTTGGACAGAACTGTGTGTGGGTATAGTGTGTCCACAGTCATATTAGAGTGATATAAAGACAATAAGTCTCTTTTTTTATTTCCTGACATTAAAATAGGATCCGAATTCCTGTCATTTTGAGGCCTACTGCAATGTGACGTAGGAGTGCGGTTTCCCCACCCACCAATTTGATTGACAGCCACGTATTAACATATCTCTGTAGTAACGCATATAATCATATCAACAAAACAGGACCTGCGCAAAGCAACTGGGATGAAAAGATCTGTTCAGCTCACTGTGATCATCAATCATCATCAAATGTGATCAAAAATAAGTTTTAGAAGTTTTTTAAAACAGTGCATGCTTGTATTAAATCACAGCGATTTACTGACTTTATCACCACAGCCACGTGTCAGTACAATTTTAAAAGAAGACGCTTCAATCATGGTTTGTGGACACTAAATCTGGTTTATTTTGTACATTAATGTAACTGATATCCATACAACAGTGGATATTAAAGTATATAGCTAACAAATACATCAAATAATAATCATAGGTACAGTTCTTACTGTAGTATTTCTCACAAACGTTACGTGAGATCTGCTTCCTTCATGTCTGTCACTGTGCTGTTTATCTGATGCAGCCGAGGGCAGAGATTGAGGCACACTCTGACAGGCACGTGGGAAAGGTGGGCAGGAAGAACTAGCATTAAAGGAACAGGCAACAAAAATAGCTACATAATGTTCAGAGCAGAAAATCCCAACATTCTGAAAGGTCTAATAAATAATCTGATGGGTGTTTTAAACTGAAACTTTACAGACACATTCTGGAGATACAAAATACTTCGCTTAAATCTTGAAAAAGGGGTAAAGTAGGTGCCCTTTAATGTTTTAGATAATCAAACACATGTAAATATATATCAGACATAACACAAGTAAAACCATCATCATAAAGGTTTTTATTATTAAGGGATAACAAAATACAGCCCCATTAAAGGGTTTTTGAGCATGAACTGCCTTTTTAAAGTCATGCCAGAGCATTTCAATTGGATTCAGGTCAGGGCTTTGACTAGTCCACTCCAAAGTCTACAATTAGTTTTTCCTCAGCCATTCTAAAGTGGACTTGTTGGATGTAGTTTTGTATTTTGTTTTCCCATAATATTATACCTTTATTTCAAAAGTGCTTGATGTGTTGACTTATGTTATCTTTAACTAATATTTAAATTTGTTTGATTATCTGAAACATTAAAGTGTGACAAACAAGCAAACAATAAGAAATCAGTGGGGCAAGTTCTTTTTCACACATCTATCTATCTATCTATCTGTCTGTCTGTCCGTCCGTCCGTCCGTCCGTCCGTCCGTCCGCCCGCCCGCCCGCCCGCCCGAAACACACTTTCTTAAAATCTCTATAAAAACATTGTGCATTTCTGAGTGTGATTCACACAGGTGAGTGGGCTTGACAAACCACCCGTAGAAACACTTTTCTCTCTAAATGCACCAGACACCTTTCCTAAACTGTCATACAAGTATTTAATAAATAAAACAATGTTTACGTGAATGCACCATAAATCGTTTTGCACTATTTGCTTCTTTTTAACCTTAAATACCTCTTATGCACAATATTGTTCTGTCTTATGTAAAAGTACTTGTATAGTCTGTCTTAGGTTATGTGTATAGTTAACTGTTTATAGTACATGTATAGTCAGATTGCCACTCCAGCTATGTTAGCTATGTATGCATTTTTTAAAAATTGCACTTACGTCCAATGTAGTTCATATTTATGCTTACGTATGTTTATTTATGTAGCACCATAAGCCTGTGAGACACGACAGTACATTCCACTTTATGTCCACACATGTAGCGGAATGACAATAACGCTTGACTTGACATGAACTTGACTTGATGTACTGCCCATATACTTCCATTGTAATAAAAGATACAGTTGGAAGTCAGAATTTCTAATGACAGATTTCTTTTATGTTTGCCATGATGACAGTACATAATATATTACAAGAAGTTTTTCAAGATACTAGTATTCAAATTAAAGTGCAATTTGAAGGCTTAACTATGTTAATTAGTTAATTTAGGCAAGTTAGGGTAATTTGGCGAGTCATTGTGTAATGATGGTAAAATGTTGCCTTAGGGGGCTAATAATATTCACCTTAAAATGCTTTTAAAAAATTGAAAACTGCTTTTATTCTAGACAACATAAAATAAATAACACGCTCTCCAGAAGAAAAAATATTATAGAAAAATGGGAAATATTTGTATATTTTGCTTACCATCCATCTCGAATCCAAAAGCTCCCTTATTTTTTTGGTCAAAACTACATATTTTACAAGGCAGCATAAATTGGCAGCCGGCTGTTTAAAAGTGTCAAAATGTCATTGACACATTGCCATATTTGAGAGGAAGAAAAAAAAAAAGAGCCCGCCACTGGAGCCGCAAATGATCATAATGGACTCCTGACTCACACGGCTTGATTCAAATTTAATCAACACTTAGTCTGACTCATTTCATCTCAACGACAGCTCTGAAGTTTTGCGACAGACATTAAGCATTCAAAATCTAGCTGATTATAACACATCATTGTCTCTCATGTGAAGCTGAGTCACAAGTACAGTTCAGAGCGAGCGAAACGCCTCACACTGGGTCCTGTAAATGCCACTGACGGACACTCGTTCGAGCACGAAATATCTGCCGCTTGTCAACTGAACGACCACAGGGAGAAAGTCATGGACTGGCAGGAGATGAACTTTACACACTGTGACATTACGACAGCGTTGAGGCAGAAAGGCTGATGTACTGCGACCACAGCAGATGGACAATCTTCAGTTTATTTTAGGATAGCAGATGGACAATCTTGATTTCTTTTTTTTTTTCCAAATGGATAACAATTGCTGATAACATTGCCATTGCTTGGCTAAAGATTCTACTGTTTGGAATTAAAGGGATAGTTCCAAGCAGACTTGTTCCAAACCTATTTAGATTTCACTCTTGTGTTGAACACAAAATAGATGCACTGAAGGATGTTATAAAACAACAGGCATTAGTTATGTTTCCTGTTATGTTTCCCCTTTTTTAACACATTTTGGAAAAATATCATACAAAGATGCTTAATGGAAATGGCTAGACATGCATACATTTCGAAAAATGTGCACAACTGATAATGGATAAACTTTTAGTCTAATAATAAAGATAAACTACTAATAAACTACTAACAAATATATGGAATTAAATTCAGCATGCACAAGAAATGAATGTTATTTTGTTTCAACAGATTATGTGAAGTATAAAATGGGTGTAACGGAATAGCATTAATGGGAAACCAGTGTTTACACTGTGGTCATTAATTGACCACAGTGTAAAACATCTGAAATGTTGTTTTGGTCATTCTAAAATCCCTCAGCCAAAGTCTGTCATCAAAGTGGTTCAGTGTTATTACCCCCTTGAGCGTCTCATGCCTCCAAAAGCCACTGTGCGTTCATTGCATTTCGTCTTCTGAGTCATTTAATTTACAAGAAATAAAGGTCCACATTGACTTCTTACCCCAGCAAACTCTGTTTTTCATGACATACGCTTTTGCTTATAGTTAACTAAATGTTTAGATTTATTAGGTAAGTGGGTGAGCGCTACATTTTGTATTTATGTTTACTGTATTTGGTAATGTATTTAGTGGCATCAAATACTCCAAAGACTTTGGTTTCGTTTTCATATTTTTATTTTCTTTAGTAAGCTTGGAGGGGTCTTGGGGTCTAGATTATGGTTTGGTTTTGCTTATTTCTTTACTTTGGCACCACTCTTGATCCTTTTCCCCTTTAGCTCATTTGTACCTTTTTTCAGTTTCTTTTTTCCCCTTTTGTTACATTCTACATAGCTCAAACATGCATAATCATTTGCTGGATCTACTGATTCCACTTAAAAATAAATAAATTGAACTCATCTATTATCTCCTTGTTTATGTATATTCATCCACTTTACTCAGCATTAAGTTTACTTTACTCAACATTCATTTTTTTACTAATTGTGGCATTTTTCCCCACACCTTTTTAAATTGTAAAAAATTATAAAAGAGATACACCGAAGAATCTTTCCATTCACTTATTTTAAGCAGATTTTGGAAAATTGTATAAAATTTGAAAAACCAAGATATGCATACATTTTGAAAGTGTGCACAATAGACTAGGATCAACTTTTCATCTGATAATAAAAAGTGCACATAAACTACGAACACATTTACTGAATAAATTCCAGCATGCGCATCAAAAAAGTAATGTGATTTTGTTTAAGCAGAACATGTGATGATAAAAATGTGTATGATGGGACAGCACAATGGACAAATCAGTGCATTTGGCCACATTTTAGGTCATCTGAAATGTTGTCTTAGTAGTTCTAAAATCCCTCAGCCAAAGTCTGTCATCAAAGTGGTTCAATATTATTACCCCCAGAACTGTCTTTAGCTTCTCACGCCTCCAAAAGCCATTGTGCGTTCATTGCATTTCGTCTTCTAAGTCATTTTTTTTTCTTCTTCACTTTCGCCAATTGGTGAAGTTTTTTTCTTTCCGTTGTCGTCACTGGCTTGCATGGTTCGGGATCTGTAGAGCTGCGCATCGATGGAGTTGCTCCACAGTGTTTGGACTCTCAGTAGTGATTATTAACCACATTACACTGAGCTAAACTGAACTGAACTTAAACTCTGAAAACTGAACTGATACCGTTTCAATATACTATAATCTTCTATGTGAAGCTGCTTTGACACAATCTACATTGTATAAACAATATACAAATAAAGGTGAATTGAATTGAATCATTTAATTTATAAGAAATAAAGGCCCACATTGACTTCTTCTACCCCAACAAACTCTATTTTCATGACATACATTTTTGCATATAGTTAACTAAATGTTTAGATTCACTAGGTAAGTGGGTGAGCGCTGCATTTTGTATTTATGTTTACTGTATTTGGTAACATATTTAGTGGCATCAAATATGCCAAAGACTTTGGTTTCGTTTTCATTTTTTTTTTCTTTAGTAAGCTTGGAGAGGTCTTGGGTTCTAGATTATGGTTTTTGGTTTTGCTTATTTCTTTACTTTGGCACCACTCTTGATCCTTTTCCCCTTTAGCTCATTTGTACCTTTTTTCTGTTTCTTTTTTCCCCCTTTTGCTACATTCTACATAGCTCAAACATGCACAATCATTTGCTTGATCTACTGTTTCTATTGAAAATCAAATTGAACTCATTTATTATCTCCTTGTTTATGTTAATTTCAATTCAATTCACCTTTATTTGTATAGCGCTTATACAATGTATATCCATCCACTTTACTTAGCATTAAGTTTACTTTACTCAGCATCCATTTTTTACTAATTGTGGCATTTTTTTACCTAGATACCTTTTTAAATTGTAAAAAAAAAACACAAAAGAGATACACAGAAGTATCTTTCCATCCACTTATTTTATGCAGATTTTGGAAAATCGTATAAAATTATGCTTTATGGAAAAGCCAAAACATGCACACATTTTGAAAGTGTGCACAATTGACTGGGATCAACTTTTCATCTGATAATAAAAAGTGCACATAAACTACTAACAAATATATAGAATACATTTCAACATGCACATCAAAAAAGTCTCATGAGCGTCTCATGCCTCCAAAAGCCATTGTGCGTTCATTGCGTTTCATTTTCTGAGTCATTTATTTATAAGAAATAAAGGTCCACAGTGGCTTCTTCTACCCCAGCAAACTCCATTTTTCATGACATACATTTCACCCATAGTTAACTAAATGTTTAGATTCACTAGGTAAGTGGGTGAGCTTTTTAACATTTTTGAAGTATTGCATAATGCTTAATGGAAACAGCAAGATGTGCACACATTTTGAAAATATGCACAATTGACTAGGATAAACTTTTTATCTAATAATAAAGATTGCGCATAAGCTACTAACAAATATATCAAATACATTTCAGCATGCACATCAAATAAAGTCATGTGATTTATTATTATTTTTTTTTGCATATGTGAAGAATAAAATGGGTGTAACGGAATGGCATTAATGGGAAACCAGTGGATCGACCACATTGTAAAACATCTGAAATGTTGTTTTGGTCATTCTAAAATCCCTCAGCCAAAGTCTGTCATCAAAGTGGTTCAGTATTATTACCTCCAGAGCAGTCTTGAGCGTCTCACATCACCAAAAAGCCACAGTGCGTTCATTGTGTTTTGTCTTTTAAGGCACAAGTCATTTTATAAGGAAAAAAAGGCCCACAGTGGCTTCTTCTACCACAGCATACTGCATTTTTCTTTTTGATATTAGCTGCCAGTTTATATATAAGTTACAATTTTGTTCTCTTTGATTCATTGAATGGAAACGGTACTTTATTAACAAATGTTTTACATTATATTCTAGTTTTGTGCATGCGTTTAATTAGCATCTTTGAATCAAAACACGGCTATTGACTTCCATAGTATTTGTTGTGTTCTGTTGACATAGGCTGCATCCGAAACAACATACTACTGTATATGCTACTATATAGTATGTTAAAAACAGTATGTAAGCCAAGTAGTATGTCTAAATATATATATTTCGAAAACGTTTGTGCAAAGTACCAGATACTTCTGATGGATGCTACACTATCCCATAATGCAACGTGAGAGAATTCACATGATAATGATAAATGACATCCGAATTCCATCCAGACTACTTGAATTCATACCATATAAAAGGTACTTTTCTAACTGTCATGTAGTAAATTCAAGTTTAAATGTAGTACCAACTCGAGTAGTAGGCGATTTCAGACGTAGCCATAGTACTATAGCATACAAAGCAATTGATCTGTCTATTAGTTTCTTCGCTCTAATATGTAAAAGTAGTTTTTAAAACAGCATGTTCAATTGTTTTGTATAATTTTTCGAAGTTTGAGTTGAGATTGCTTTTTATTGTCTTAACGCCTAACGTAACATTTGTTGATTAATGTTAATTATACATATACAAAATATCTATTTACTGTTTTTGTATTGTTCGAGAAACAAGGGTGTTTTTTTAGGAGTGTATTGTGCGGTAGTGAGGATTTTATGTATAGTCAAAATATTATACATATACTGTATACTATTACTATTATAAGATGAAATGTTGACTTTAATGTGATGTAATAACCATCTAAGTGAAATAACTTTAATTACTTTGTAATCTGATGCATTTTTTTTCTTTATTTTGCAATTCTGATACTGCACATACTGCAGGTATACTGCATGTGTACCACAAAAAAATGTAATAAAAAATTAATATTAATGCATATCAATCCTGCTTCAATGCAACAACTTAATATCTTTTACAAAGCAAGTCCATATGCATTTTTTGTTCTTGATATTGATGTCAATGGCTACTGGTTTGCAACATTCTTCAAAATATTACTTTTGTGTTTAACAGAAGAACAGTATTTATAGATGTTTAGAACCACCTAAGTGCGGGTAAATTTGTATTGGTTTATATTTAGCAACACTTATTTTAACCTTAACTGGCATGATGTTAAAAAAAAAAAAAGAATTTCCTAAAATGAAAATGGGGAAAAAGCATTAAATTAATAAGTAAAATAAGATCACAGGTCCTACTAATGTCAAAGAGGGTTAGAGTAAACCATGAGCTGCTTATAAACAGATAAACAGAATTACTCATGTGTACTATTTTTGTTGGGTTTGAACTTGATGTGTTTTGTTGTGCTGCGAGAAATGAACATTAACAGAGTTGCTGTGTTCAAATCAGTCATTTATGAGCTTTCATTCTGGTCGAGATGCCCATATTCACGCTGACAGAGACAAAGCAACTGGAAGTCATTCATTTTCAATGAGAGCTGGTGATTTGAGGCACCGTGAGCGGCGGCGACCCTGTCGACTTGAAAAAAGTCTATTTTAATGCAAATAAGCAGTAATCTGATGCACTGACTGCTAATAGCACACATCAATGACCCACCTTTTATTTCGCCTGACTCCGTTCAGGTACGTAGTATTTTTCACATTTATTTAAAGTTTTTGCTCTCGTTGCAGATTTCAAATAAAAATTTGAACCATGAGGTTTAAAATATCACTTAGCAGTGTATTTTGTAAAGTTCTGTGAATCATTTTGAACAATATGCCCATGTCAGAAAAATGGTGTAAGTAAATGATTCATTCATTCATTCATTTTCTTTTCGGCTTAGTCCCTTTATAAATCCGGGAAACATCCACACACACTCATTCACACTCATACACTACGGACAATTTAGCCTACCCAATTCACCTGTACCGCACATCTATGGACTGTGGGGGAAACTGGAGCACCTGGAGGAAAGCCACACGAACGCAGGGAGGACATGCAAACTCCACACAGAAACGCCACCTAACCCAGCCGAGGCTCGAACCAGCAACCTTCTTGCTGTGAGGTGACAGCACTACCTACTGCGCCACTGCGTCGCCTAAGTAAATGATGGTTCATAATTATAATAATTTAAAGAATAATAATGGGTGGAGTGGTGGTGCAGTGGGAAACGCTGTCGCCTCAGCAAGAAGGTCGCTGTTTTGAGCCTCGGCTGGGTCAGTTGGCATGTTCTCCCTGTGTTGGCAAGGGTTTCCTCCGGGTGCTCCGGTTTCCCACACAGTCCAAAGACATGCGCTAGGTGAATTGGGTAAGCTAAATTGTCCGTTGTGTATGAGTGTAAATGAGAGTGTATGGGTGTTTCCCAGTGATGGGTTGCAGCTGGAAGGGCATCTGCTGCGTAAAAAAAACATATGCTGAATAAGTTAGAGGTTCCTTCCGCTGTGGCAACCCCTGATTAATAAAGGGACTGAGCTGAAAAGAAAAATGAATGAATGAATAATAACAACAGCAACAACAATAATAGTAATAATAATAATAACAACAAGTATAATAATAACAACAAAAACAACAATAATAATAATAATAATAATAATAATAATAATATTTCTGTAACGTGACACTAAAGGTTGATTTATTTAAACATTTTACAATGTTCCTGCTTTTTACTGTGTTATTGATCAAATAAATGTAGTTTGGTGGACATGATATTTCTTTTAACACCCTAATGACCACTTAGCAACTAAATCATCTTAGCGACTGCATAGCAAAAAAAAAGAAACCGTCGACACAAAGGAATATAAAAACCTACTGCCAGCTAGTGTTTAGGAAGTGTTATTGCAGAGGAACACAAACAGCAATCAGAAGTATAAATCGTTGTAGGTCATGCCAATCACTCGACACAGAAGTATAAATCAGCCTTTAGAATTGCATAATGTTTTGAGGTGGTCATGTGGTGTGGTGGGGAAGAGAAAACAGGGTCCTGGTTTTGTTCAAAGGGGTTCAAGTCAGATCCCCCAGTTTTTCACAATTTTTTGTGATTTTATTTATTTTTTTGTGTGATAAAAATGACAATTTTGTGGTTTTTACCAGAAATTTGTGGACAATTTTGCAATTAAAAATAAATAAATAAATAAATAAATATCAGTGATTTGTAGGTTCTGCAGAAGCAATAACTATTGGCTTAACAGCTGGAGAGCTTATGGCAGATCAGTCTAGAAAGATTAGCATTGAAAATCTGTACTATAAACCAAAGTGATTTTTACGTGCAGAAACCGGCTGTTCGATGTACACTTGAAAATAGTCAATCCCTTGTGATCCGTCTCTTGATAGCGAAAGATCTACAGTGACTTCCATTGACTTCTGTTTCCCAGCAGTAGCTCGTCAGCTCTCAGTGAATTCTGGGAATTCTTTTTAAGTCGGATGACAAGTGAACCCTGGCAACCCGCGTTTGAGTGTTAAAACCATTCTTACAGAGCACTTACATTTCACGCTTCAAGTCCAACATATGAAAATGTACCGCAGCTCAGCTAAATATGTCAGAACAGCTCTGACAGATCTGAATTCTAATGTCAGCCATGTTTTACACTTTTTTTCACTCCTCTCATGACCTTCCGAGATGTTTGCTTTTCATTTAACATCAAGGGTCCTTGTTAGCCCTCCTGTTATTTTTTTCTCTTTCAAATGATTCCCAAATTATGTTTAACAGAGCAAGGAAATTTTCCACGGTATTTACTGTAATATATTTTTCCTTTGGAGAAATTATTTGTTTTTATTTTGTCTAGAATTAAAGCAGTTTTAAAGCCATTTTAAGGTCTTTAATATCAGACCCCTTAAGAAATATATATATAAATATATATAATAATATATATATTATTATTCTTTTCTTTTTTCGATTGTCTACAGAACAAACCATCATTATACAACGATTTACCTAATTACCCTAAAGCCCCAGTCAGATCACATTAATTTGTCACAATTTCGGCATGATTTCTTTGACGTAGGGTGTTGTTGAGGATTCATAAATGACAAATGGGCATTGTGACAAGATTCAATCGTTTCTTCTTGTATAATGTGGCAATGCAGAAAGTCTAGCTTGTTTCTTTTTTCCACGTTCTTCACGACGAGTTCCATCACGTGGGTGACTGTGCAATAGGAGCACATAAATTCTCAGTTATGTCCGCAGGTGCTGCCGTTAATCTGTGGGTCAGGTCATTAAAAATAGTCTGCATATTTACTTATGGGTGGGCCGCGGGTGTATAAGGTCAATCATTGGTTATGCACACTTTAACTACTTTTTCTAAAAAATGTTGGTGTTTTGAGCAATTTTATCTGAAAGACTGGCACAAATATGCAGACATCTCCATTCTCACAATGCATTTCTGAGTTTTCTCATCCTTCCAACAAGTTAGACAAGTTTGTACTTCTGAATTCGGTAATCTGTGAACATGTTCAGTGCTGCGAATACGATGTAAAAGCATGTCCTGCTTATTCAAATTACTTGATTAAACTAATTAAATTGAAACTGACCAGCAATGGATGATTTTGTCAATAACATTGTAAACAGTTTAATATAGGCTTCTCTGAAACTGTGAATATTTTAATTTTATTTTATTTAATCTAGATTATTATTTTATAAAAAAAAACTGTTCATGTTTTGGCATTGAAACATATAGAGGACTTGATTTGAAGCACTTCAGCTCATTTATCTAGTAGGTAACTAACCAACAACAACAACAAAAAACATTAAAATTAAGATACAAATTTTACCAAACAAAATTTGTTTCAAAGATATATTTTTTCCAAGAATAATATACAAATTACATACCCATCAGTGCAGGTGGATGATTTGTTTCGCTCTATGGAAAATAAGGATTTAATTAATGCTTAACTGTAATTGTTGTATCAAAAGATTAAATGTGTCTTTAATCTTCAGCAGCACATGTAGCCTCTTGTTAGAAAGTAATTTCATCATTCTGAGTTCATAATAGTCCAAAAGGTGATAATAATAGTTCAACATGGCAGTTTGTTCACGTTTGCTGTAATAATAATGTGCTCCTTTTTTTCGGCTTCTCCTTTTGTTTTTTGGTGCGTCACTCTCGCGTTTGTCAGTTTCTGACAGGATCAGGTTTCAAAAGCACGTCAATAATCAAGCGCACGTTATTATCATCAGCTCAAGAAGTTTGTTATTTCAAATAAAGAAGCGCGACGAGTGCAAGCAAAAAAAAAAACTCTCTCGCTTCTGTCTGGCTCGTAAAAAACTACCGGGCACATGGTAAAATCTGCTCTTTTTTTGGCTTTGTGGCTGTTCATCAAGATGACGACAATGTTCATTTGAGCCCAGATCGAACAGGGCTTGTTATTATATGTTATAATATGGATATATAATCTCTCGGCTGTGTATGAAAACATGGCGGCTCCTTTGTTTTCATTCTGGCTTGTTGCGTGAGCTCGTGACGTATCTCTGAAAACCAATAGCGTTCAGCTGCGCGTCTAGCTCTGCCTTTGGGACTCTTTTGGTACCCTTTCTCGTGTTTGGTACCCTTTCAAAAGGGTGCCGGAAAAGTGGCACGGTACGTTTTTATGGCCATTTCCACTGTCAAAAGGCGTACCGACCCGTACCGACCTGTACCGTACTAGTCAGTGGAAACGAGCCATAAGCTGAATACTAATATCCTGAAAAATATTTAGTAAAATAATATGTACAGTCATCATGGCAAAGATAAAAAAATCAGTTATTAGAAATTAGTTATTAAAACTATTATGTTCAGAGTGCATGGGTGTTTCCCACTGATGGGTTGCAGCTGGAAGGGCATCCGCTGCGTGAAAACATATGCTGGATAAGTTGGCGGTTCCTTCCGCTGTGGCGACCCTTGTTTAATAAAGGGACTTAGCCGAAAAGAAGTTGAATGAACTATTATGTTTAGAAATGTGTTGAAAAAAATTCTGTATACCTGCCGAGATGTTTGCTCTCAACTAAACATTAATGGTCCCAGTTCAAGTGATTCAGGCTTCTTGTCCAGTCCAAACTGCACACACATTTTGGCGTGTCCATTGTTTACAGCACTGAGGTTTAAGTGGGGGGAAGAGAATGAAAAAGACGTTTTCTTTGGGTCAAAGAGGTAGTTATGTTCTGTGAATCAAAGCAGGCCGTCTCGGGCCAAGTGCAAATAGCATGTCAAAGGATATGATGTGACGCCCAATGATGGATGGAGCGTTCCTCTTGAGCTACGGTTCTTTCTGTCTCTGTCGCCCCCCGACTGTGCCTCCATATTCTCATTGGTCGTTGCCTGTTGGAAAAGGGATATGAAATAAAATGGAGAAAAACCCATTTGGTGTTTGCCGGCAGAATATTCCAGTGTTTCTGCATGATCCCTGCAGTCTGGAATTAGTGGGGAATATTGTTTGTGGCAGGCAGGATGGGTGAACAGGTGCTGTTATTGAAATTTCAATTGTGATGGAATTCAGTATGTGTGCTGAAGGTTCTCTGAAATGCCTTGGATTGTGAGAGAATCACATTGACGCTTCTGAAACAGCACATACACACACACACACACACACACACACACACACACACACACACACATACATACACAGACAAAAACAACAGATACATACAAACAAAAAACACACAAACACGCATACACATACACATAAACACACACACACAAACATAGACACACATACACACAAACAAACAAACATACGCACACACACAAGCACAAACAAACAAAAACAAACAGACACATACAAACGCACACACACACACACACACACACAAACTTGCATATACACACACAGACACACACACACACACACACATACACAAAAACACACACACACACACACTCACGAACATACACACAAGCGTATACACACAACTAAACACATACACACGGATATAGACACAAAGAAACATACACGCATATACACACAAAGAAGCAACAAACAAACATATACAAACATATACACACAAACAAACAAACATACATACACACAAACATATACACACATACACACAAACAAACTAATATTCACACACAAACTTACATGCACACACAGACACACACGCACACAAAAACACAAACACACACATTCACAAACATACACACATGCATATGCACACAAACAAACACACACACACACACACACACACGCATATACACACAACCAAACATATACACACAAAGAAACAACACACACACAAACAAACATATACTCACATATACACACAAACAAACAAACATATACTCACATACACACAAATATACACATACAAACTTGCATACACAAACACACACAGACACACACGCCTACACAAACACAAACACACACACTCACTAACATACACACATGCATATACACACAAACACACGCATATACACACAAACAAACATACACATATATACACTCAAGTAACAACACACACACACAAACAAACAAGCGTACACAAACATGGATATACACTTGTACAGACATGCACTAAACATACACACACATATGCACACACATACATATACAGTATACACACAAATAAACATGCATACACACACACATACAAACAAACACGCACAAAGAAACAAACACACACACACACACACACACACACACAAACAAACAAGCACACACACACACATAAACAACAAACACACACAGACACATGCATACACGCTCTCAAACACACACACACACACACACACACACACACACACGCGCGCTTATACAGACAAACACATATACACACACAAAGAAACAAGTGCACATGTAAACATGCATATACACAAACACGCACACATACACACGGACAAAAACAACACATACACACACAAACGAAAAACACACAAACATGCATACACATAAATATGCACACACAACCATATACACACATACACACAAACAAACATACACACACATAAACACAAACAAACAAATATACACACACAAACTTGCATACACAAACGTACACAGGCACACACAAACAGACTTGCATATACACACACGTACACAAAAAACACAAACACACCCACTCACAAACATACACACGCATATACACACAAACAAACACACACGGATAAAGACACACAAACAAACATACACACATACTGTATACACAAAGAAACAACAAACACACACACAAACAAACACACACACAAACAAACATATACACACATACACACAAACAAACATACACACACACAAACAAACACATATACACACAAACAAACAAACATATACACACAAACAAACAGACACGCACACAAAAACACAAACACACACACTCACAAACATACATGTATATACACACAAACTAACACACACACACACACACACAAACATACACACAAAGAAACAACAAACACACACAAACAAACATATACACACAAACAAACAAACACTCACACAAACACATGCATATACAAGCAAACACACATACACACATATACATACATACACACAAAGAAACAACAAGCACACACACAAACATGTGTATACACACTCACACACACACACATACACACAAACAAACAAACAAACAAACAGACATACACACACACACATACACAAACACACACACACACATACATGTACACACTTACGACAAGCACACACACATACACACACACACACAAACAGGACAGCAGAGGTTACACTTTGGACTTGCTGTAGTGTGATGTGTTGTTGTGACCTGCGTGTCTTGTCGTGATTGTGTATAAATGGCTGTGAGCATGAGGGAGGAATAGATTTGGCTCATGCACACTGATGTAACGGGATTCTGGCGGAGTGATATGATAAAATGATTAAACTGGCATCCCTCCATCTTTGTTTTATTAGCAGCTTAAATGTCATGGAGTATTGTAGACATTGGGCTTTATAAAAATGATTTACTATTAATAAACGCTCAGAGTAATTTCAGTCGTGGCAGAGATGTTGTGCTCTCACATTTTCTGCAGTAAATGAAAGATTTCTTTGTTCTGCATCTTTTTTTAATGCACACAGCCTTTTTATTTGTTCTGATTGAAACTGATACAACAGTAGTGGCTGGAGGAGTGTAGAATGGCATAGCAACTATTCAAAATAGCCTAGCAACCAACGAGAACATCTTAACGTCTAGCCAGTACCCATTAGGGTTGGTCGATAGACGATGCCATTATCCATTGCCGATGGCCGATCACGATCCTTCACCCTGCCCCTATCGCAGCAGCAAAAAAATACACACTTAGGTCCCATTTACACTAATACATCTTAGTTTTAAAATGGCATTTTAGAACGAAAATGACCAACACAGGCTCTTTCTGTAATCGTAGTCCCGTGGACGTTTCTGGAGACCGCGAATTATGTAGCCGGAGGTACGTATGGCTTCATTTCGTTTTTTAAATGAATGCTACAGGGTGGTATGACGCCAATCCTTTTTGAGCTCACCAGCTGACCGCTCACCTCCGTTTGGAGGGTTTTACCGCCGCAACCAGTTTGTCCCGTTAGCTCGTCACGCTACGCCGGCGGACTTGAGACGCAGAGAGGAGTTGACCATAACGACGATGGGGTTCGAGTCCGAGGAAGAACGGTTTCAGAAATCAGGTAAGACAAAAACAGAATGCAAAAAATAAAATGAACAAGTAAATAACAGGGTGAGAATGTGGTAAAATCCGAAAACGTGGTAAAAATCAGACGAAGGCTTTTCTTTTTCTAAACGGCTTTTGTAAACCGTTGGTATATCGATAAAATTGGTTGGGTTTAGGAAAGGAGGAGGGTGGGTCAGTCAGTCGATTGGCCGGCTAGCCATTTGGTCAGACAGTCAGACAGGCAATCAGTCGACAGCGGCCTCTGGTGGGTTTACGCAAGAACAGTGGGCGCGAACAGAAATTTGAGATGTGAAAACGTTCACACAGCGGTCTATCATGAATTTGCGAAAAAAAACAGCAAAAATATGTACCTCCGCATACGTATTTTGCTGTCTCCGGAAACGTCCACGGCACAACGTTTTCAGAATGAGCCTGAGTTGAAAACAACCCATGTCCACACTAGCGTTTGACCTAGCATGCGGTATAGTGATCACAAGAACCCCCGCCCCCCACACACACACACACACACACACACACACACACTCTCTTACACACACACACACACAGGCATACACACACACACAGGCATGCGCTGCAGCATATGTGCACGTCTGAGCTCCAGACTGTCAGCGGGTGCTTTGAGCACAAAACCTCAGAGAGCAGTGCAAGTCGGACAGTTTATCAAGGATGTACCACTGGATCGTGTCTCACTATAGTTGTTAAAAGTGATATGTAATTATCTCGTCTTTATCTAACGACCCTTCGGTCTATTGAATCTATCAGGTAACGTGTCACAGCCTCATTACACTGGTTCAATTTTTCACTTTCACGCTCGTACTTAGTAATTTTAGCGAAAACCTCAGATACTGTTGGTTGGTTCCTGTTGGTTGTGCACCTTTTTTACCAACCAAGTTTGTCGACGCCATTATAACCACACAGATCACTCTGCCTATTCATGCTAGAGTCCTGCGGAAAAAATGATGGTAATTTGAGTGTTACTTATCTTTATGTATTTATGCTTTGATTATGGGTAAAACAAAGACCATGCGGGTCAGGTAGTTAAAACAGTAGACTACAAATAATTAATTCATTATGAATTAATTAATTATTCATAAATAATTAATTAACCACCGCCTATGACGACGGTGTCATCGTTCATCGCAATGTTTCACATTAGACATCGTACAATGCCAAATTGGTCGACATCGCCCAACCCTAGTACCCATACTATAACTGATAAGATAGCATCCACATAGCAACTCCGCTTTTTAGCAAAACCATGTCAACCACATAGCAACTCGACATCCTGGTAACCCCATAACAGCCACTCAGAATAGCCTAACAACCATAAAGCAATCACCAAGAACACCCTGTCGACTACATTGCAATCTTGAGAACATTCTAGCAACACAATAGCACTTTAGAAACCACGTAGCAATCCAACAACAACAACTCAGAATAGCCTAGCAACCACATAGCAATCACCAAGAACACCCTGGTGACAAGATAGCAACTTTGAGAACACTCTATCAACCGCATTTTAAGTCAAAACCTTAGCAACACCATGGCAACCACATAGCAACCATTAAAATCACATTGGAAAACACATAGTAATCCAACAATGACTCACAATAGCCTAGCAACCACATAGCAACTATGTGATAACCATAAGAACACTCAATAACAATAACATAGCAACTCAAAATCTTGGCAACGACTCAGAATGGACAAGCAACCACATAACAATCACCAAGAACACCCTGGTGACTACAGAGCTACCATGAGAACAATCTAGCTACCACATTTGAACTCAAACTCTTTGTAACACCACGACAACAATTAAGAACAGCTTAGTAGCCACATAGCAACTCAACACCTTGGTATATAACAATGACTCAGAATAGCCTAGCAATCACATAGCATTTGCCAAAAACACCCTGGTGACTACATGACAACCATAAGAGCACTATAGCTACCACATTTGAACTAAAAACCTTAGCAACACCATGGCAACCACATAGCAACCATTAATAACACCTAGGTAACCACATAGCAGCACAACACACTGGTATATACGTAACTACTCTTCAGACTAGCAACCACATAGTGGTCACCCTGGTGACTACATAGCAGCAATAATAACACTTTATAAACCACATAGCAACCACTTAATATCTTAACAACACCCTGGTAACCACATAAGTCACCCAGGGCAGACTTGCGACCATGTAATGACCACCAAGAAGTCCCTAGCACCTACTTTTTATAGACACCATAACACCACAGCAAACACCAAGAACGCCCTGGTGACTTCAGAGCAACCATGAGAACAATCTAGCAACCACATTTGATTTAAAAACCTTAGTAACACCATGGCAACCATTAAGCACACATAGGAACACAACACACTGGTAACCACATTACAGCCACTCAAAGTAGACGACAAACTACATAGCAACAATAAGAACACTTTATCAACCACTCAATGCCTTAACAACACCCTGGTAACCACATAACAGCCACTCAGAGCAGACTTGCGACAATAAACTTACCACCAAAAAGTTCCTAGCAACGATGTAGACACCGTAACAACACTCTAGCTACCACAAAGAAACTCAGCATCTTAGCAACACCC
>CAIGQZ010032482.1:211179-223827 GCA_903798205.1 Danio tinwini
TAGTAGTAGTGGTAGTGGTAGTGGTAGTATTATTAAGTTATTATTATTATTATTATTATTATTATTATTCATTTTCTTTTCGGCTTAGTCCCTTTATTAATCTGGGGTCGCCACAGCAGAATGAATCGCCAACTTATCCAGCACATGTTTTATGCGGCTGATGCATTTCCAGCCACGACCCATCACTGGGAAACATCCATACACTACAGTAAAAATCCATAACCTGGTTAACAGTATGTTCCTTAATATGTATGGCGAATAACTGTAAATTGACTTTCCCAGAATTCCCTGTATGGCACATCACTTTTTATGCTTTTTTGTTGACATTGCTATGGATCTTTTTAGTTGTTTCCCCTTCAGTTATGTACACTAGAGATTTATGTTACATCTAATGCTGATAAACAATGTTTATTTCATAACTTCAATTTCATGCGTGTTACCGTACTGGTGTTTAGTAGCTATGTGAATGACACTAGGCACCTTCTATACACTGATGCACTTTTCTACTTGTGGGAACAGTTGTTTGTGATGAGCATTGGTTTATTATGTAACTTTCTCATCACCACTTGCGTATGACTGTGTTAACGTGTCTATCTGTGTAACAGAAGCGTACCTGCCAACACTCCCGTTTTTCTCGGGAGTCTCCTGTATTTTAGACCCATCTCCCGTAGAGTATTGTCTCCCGGAAAACTCCCGGAATTCACCCCCCCCTCTCTCCCAAAAACGCCAACTGACCCAGCCAGGGCTCGAACCAGCAACCTTCTTGCTGTGAGGCGAATGTGCTACCCACTGTGTCACCCTGCTGCCCTTTTGTTTAATCAAAAATATTAAATTTTATTTTGAAATTGGTATATCATATTTTAAAATATTCATTCCACCATAAAACAGTATCAGAATGAATCTTAAATTTTTTTATTTTACATTTTATATTAGCTCCACTCTAAAATGTTTCATTTTGACTCTTTTATTAAATTTGTACATGAGCATGATCAGAATGCTTTTTTTATTTTTTTTATTTATTTTGTTAGTTTTTTTAATCACAATAATTTTATTTAGATTTTTGTTAAAAATATATTTTTGAGTGCTATAAAATATTAGCTCCATCATAAAATTGTTCACAATGGTAATTTTCTTTTATTAAAATGTTAATTAAATTCTGTTGTATATTTGGCACACAATTATTTCGATACTTGTGAAATATTAGATACCTCATATACATATTTTAGTGTTAATCTAAATAATAATTTTAAAAATCAAATCAAATCATTGGTAATTTAAGCACTGTATATTTCAGATATGAGAAGAAGCTCTGTCAGTTTAGTTTCCAGATGAGCGATTGACCCATTACAGAAGAGTCTTCCCGTCTGGTACCTGCTCATGCATTAAAGATGACTGAATTGAAGAGTTTGGACTGTAGAAGCTGTGCTCTTTGTAATGTGCAGCAGTTTAATGCAGGGAACTCTTGAATGATGTGACAGCATTAGCCAAATGTGAAATCTGCTTTGTACACAGCTCGTTTGCACCTGAGAGCATCTTTAGGTGAACTTCACTAAGATTGAAGCCTTCGCTAAACTCCACCCCCTTCTGCAGGCCAATCAGATGGTCTGTGCGGATCTTGAAATAGAAGAGAACTGGAGATGTAGAACTCTGTAATTCAGCTGTTATGTGTTATGAAATCTAATGTTGCTTGGCTCCACACAGCAAGCCAGACCCGTAACTATGAATAATAGTAAAATGAAAAGAATTAGAACTCCTCTAAGTTAATGAGGAGTCTGGAGTCTCATCTCCCATTCAAAAGAAAAAAACAACAACAAAGACGAATGACCAAGGAAATAACATAAAGTCAAATTTATTGGACATTTCAATTTCAAAAGGAGACAATAAAAAGCTTGCAGAGGTAAAGGGCAAAATAACAAACAAAACTCAACAACTAACTAAGTTTAACCCTCTTACCTGCGCATGAAATGAAACAACTAAAATAACATTCACTTACCTCCCTACTAACCACAAAACATGAGAAAACGTAATGAAACAAAAAGGCACCCTCCTCAGCAAACGTGTCTCCTCATAGATCTCTCAGTCAACACTCCGCGTTCACTTTCAACAATTTCGTAAAATACAATAAAATACAACACAGTTTTTATTTCACAAAACAAACCACAAGCCGGGAGAGAGGAGACTCTCAGAACGACGTTCCAGTCAGGTATAAATTGTCTTCACAAACAAGCTAGCCGGCCTCTACGTGTTGTATATACCTGCCAGAGACAGAGGCGGAGAAAAGAGAACCACAAACAACACAAACACACACACACAAAAAAAAAATCCCTAACTACTGGGTTATGTAAATGTATATATTTTATTAATAGAGCAAGATCTCATGGTTGATATCAGTGTTTACTTTAATTTATTTATTTTAAAGCATGTGTGTGTGCCTTTATTTATATGAAATACAAAGGTAGTCATTTTTTACATAGAAGTATGTGCCTCACGCTAGACTTATGGTTAGAGCGAGTCTCCAGTTAACGATCCACTGATTCAGATGATGGAGTCAGAGTGAATCTCCAGTTAACGATTCATTGATTCAGATGATGGACTCAGAATGAATCTCCAGTTAACGATTTATTGATTCAGATGATGGACTTAGAGTGAATCTCCAGTTAACGATTCACTGATTCAGATGATACGGTCAGAGTGAATCTCCAGTTATAAATTTAGTGATTCAGATGATATGATCAGAGTGAATCTCCAGTTAGCGATTCACTCATTCAGTAAAAGACAGAAGGTGCGTTCGACATGGAGTACAGCTGCAGCCGGTGATCAACGAGATTAGCCGTGCGCAGGCAGAGGCGGAGTTGAAAACGAAGTTGCTGCTGTCATGATGACCCATCACATGAGTAGTTCATTTTAAACAAGAGAATTATTAATTAAATTTAAGTAGCCTATATAACAAACGCATGAGAAATATGGGAAAACAAGAGAGCACATAAAAAGGAAATAAATATACACAAATAGGCCTATTAAACAAAACAATAAGCACAAATTCTTGGAGTTTAAACATCAGTCTTTGGGCTACTAGATGTTGAATGCTATGTCAATACTGTTCCAGTGCTTGTTTGAATATGCTAAAAAGGGGTTTACATTTATTTACAATTATAGATATAAAACTTTCCTATATATTAATGTAAAACCCAAAACAAGGTGTTTTGATAGTGTTAAACAATGATTATTTTGGATAATTTTTTTTTTTTTTTAAAAAGCTTTACTCCATAGAGATTGAACCAAAGGACCACGATAAATGAGCTACACTAAGTAGAAAATACCAAGAAAGAGCAGGTAAATCAATGTCATTTTTAACATTTCTGCATAAAATGGCTTAACAGGAAATAAAATATTTTATAATCATATATTTTTATATTTAATAAAATATTTTGTACTTAATTTGTTAAGAAATCTTCCTAGGGGTGGCAGGATTAATGATGATAATTATTGAATTATAAGTCTGTAAGACTTATTTGAGTTAATATTTGGTCATTCACTACAATGTATAATACAGTAGTATGTATAAAAAGGCAGAATAAACCTGTTCAAATAATCTAGACATTATAAACAAATTATTTAACAAAAGATGATACTGCAGTAAAATATTTGTAGTCTTTTAATAAGCATGATGTGTACAAGATAGAGAGGGTATGAACATTTAATTGTTTGTTTTGAAATTTGTGAATCTGAATTTGTCCAATAATAAACCTGCAACACACGTGGTTGCTGTCATGCTGTGAACTTGGCCAATCGTGTAACATCAGTGTCGTCATCGCAGTTCCAGCAGGCGCTCTTCAGGTGCTGCACGAGATGACTCAATCGTCTGATCTCGAAGCGCAGCATCAATCCGGCCTAACCGGCATGCACCGCTTAAGGACAGATTTAGATCAGTCTGCGCATCGCTGCTTGAAGTCGAACGCACCTAGAGTCTGAGTGAATCTTCAATTAATGATTCACTGATTTAGATGATACAGAGTGAATCTCCAGTTAACGATTTATTGATTCAGATGATGGACTTAGAGTGAATCTCCAGTTAAAGATTCACTGAAAGACAGAAGGTGCATTTGACATGAAGCACAGCTGCAGCCGGTGATCAACGGAATTAGCCGAGCACAGGCAGGGGCGGAGTTGAAAACGGAGCCGTCAAGCCGGACAGCCAAACACTTCGGGGTTCAAAGTTGCGGCAGTCATGATGACCAATCACATGGCGTCATCATCATTTTTTTTTCTAACAACAAAATATTTACAAATAAAACACAATACAGTCTCTACAAACTATAGTTCATTTTTAAACAATAAAGGAATTATGAATTAAATATATTACAAACGCTTGAGAGAAATAAGGGGAAACGAGAGGCTAATATAAATATAAAAACAAACAGACCTATTAAATACAGAGCAATAAGCACAAATTCTAGGCTAATACTTAAACCACTCTAGGCTAATACTTCTTGTTTGAATATGCTAAAAGGGGTTTACATTTATTTACATTTATAGATATAAAACTTTCCAATAGATATTAATGTAAAACCCCAAACACGGTGTTTTGATTAAGTCTTAAACAATGATGAAAATTATTTTGGATAATGAAGCATTTTCAAAAAAGCACTTTAATCTAAAAAGATTGAACAAAAGGACATTCCTAAGATAAGTGAGCTACACTTTTAGAAGTTTCACAGAAAGAGCAGGTATAAACGGCTAGACAGGAAATAAAATATATATATATTTTATAATCCTAAAAATCATGTTAGAATTATTTAATAAAATAGTTCTTTAACTTTATTTGTTCGGAAACCTTGATGATAATTATTTTATTACAAGTCTGTAAGACGAGTTAATATTTAGGTTATTTACTAAAATATATAATTTAAATCGGTATGGAGCTGAATGTAGTAAATAGTCTGTATAATAAAGGTTGAAAATAAACCTGTGCAAACAAGCTAGCCTTTATGAACTAATTATTTAACAAAAGATGATACTGCAGTAAAATATTTGCAGTCTTTTAATAAGCATGATATATTCAAGGTAGAGAGGGTATGAAAAGTGAATTGTTTGTTTAGAAATTTGCAAGAAGGAATTTGTCCAATAATAAACCCGAATTACATGTGGTTGTTGTCATGCGGTAAACTCAGCCAATCATGTAATATCGGTGTCGTCACAGGCTGAATCAGTCGTCTGATCTCGGATCGATGTCAAGGTACTTTGATGCCACATGTGACAGTCACGTGGCGTCAGCGCAGCATCAATCCAGACAACATTTCTAACCGGCATCAACCGATTTAAGACAGATTTCGATTGATCTGCGCATTGATGCATGAAGTCGAACGCACCTAGAGTAAGAGTGAATCTTCAATTATTGATTCACTGATTCAGATGATACAGTCAGAGTGAATCTTCAATCAATGATGAAGTCCGAACGAATGTTTAATTAATGATTCACTGATTCAGATGATGCAGTCAGAGTGACTCTCCAGTTAACTATTCACTGAAAGACAAAGTCCGAGTGAATCATCACTTTAAAGATTTACTGATTCAGATGATACAGTCAGGGTGAATTTTCACTTTAATGATTCACTTATTCACTGAAAGACAGTATTAAAGTGATTCACTGATTCAGATAATACAGCCAGAGCGGGTCTCCGGTTAAAGAATCACTGATTCAGATAATACAGTCAGAGCGAGTTTCCAGTTAATGATTCACTGATTCACTTACAGGCAGAGTCTTCAGTTAACAATTCACTACTTCAGATGATACAGTCAGACTGAATCTTCAGGTAGCGATTTACTGAAGGACGGTCAGAGTGATTCACTGGTTCAGATAATACAGCCAGAGCGAGTCTCCAGTTAACGTTTCACTGATTCAGATGATATGGTCAGAGTGAGTTTCCTGTTATTGATTTACTGATTCTCTCTGAAATTAATTGGTTTAATTAGTGCCTAATAAGTAATTAAATTAGTTAGTTGGTTAGTTCATTTGATTGATTGATTGATTGATTGATTGATTGATTGATTGATTGATTGATAAATTGATTGATTGATAAATTGATTGATTGATTGATAAATTGATTAATTTATTGATTTATTCATTTATTGATTGATTGATTTATTTTGTCATTCTTGGATTTTATTAATTGATTAATTTATTGATTTATTGATTGATTGATTGATTCATTCATCCATCCATCCATTGATTTGATTGATTGATTGATTGGATTCATTCATTAATTCATTCATTCATTCATTCATTTTCACATATTTAGCTTTTCCACTGGTAGTTGATGAACAGAATGCTGTTTATGTGTGTGTGTAGCGCTCATTATCTTGCATCACGTCTATGTAGAGTGTGTTCACAGTGTCCTTCACTCCCAGCGGACCAGAAACCCAGTCTTCCCTAAGTCTGAATAATCCCAGCGCGCGGCCCGACCGACCACAAACGCGCAACTGCTTTGTGCTGAAGAGTGCGACACATTTATTTATTTATTCATTTATTTTGGGCCGCGCGGTTGAGCACGGGACACACAGGCTGTTTTCTGTCGAGTCAGGGATGCCATCTGCCACACACTGATAATGGCCCGCCAGGGACCAACACAACCACTATGAATTAAAACAGCCAGAAAATGGAGAAGGCTTGGCTCCGCTCCGGTCCTGCCACGTTTCGCAGTGTCTGTCAACGCCACCCCCGCCGATGCCAGCAGATGCCCGTAAAACGCCTCGCATGTGCATTTTATGTGCCGCTCACCAGGACTGCGGGAAAAAATGCGATAGGCAATATTGTGTTTTGATACAATTGCGCTTATAAAAAGTCTAGGCGGCTGAGGAAGATTTAACATTTGGTGACAGCTGGGCGTAGGAAATGCATAGGATTATTACAGCGGAAAATACCATGTCATAAATGATGCATTTTTACGAGGATTAGAAAACACTTGGGAGATGAACAGGGCAAAATATGGAAAAAGCAAGAGGTGGTGAAGAATTCTCTGTGTGGTGATCGTGAACAAGGTAACTGTCGGTCAACATGAGGCCAGCGCTGGAGGAATTTACTTGAGTGAAAATACAGACACCCTAATAAAACAGTACTGCAGTAAAAACACCAAGTACTTGTTGGGGAAAATGAATATATTTGTATTATTTTTGTCTCTTTTTTTGTTTCATCAATCAGTTATTTGTATTGGTCATTTAAGGGTCATATATTAACTGAACATCTACTCTTGTCTGTGTGATGCTGTGCATACTAATTAGCATTTTTGCAGAAGTAGATACATGCTGGTCAAAAATTAAATTCAGCTCTTCAGAAACTTCCTGTCTAAAGATAGGTGTTAAAACTAAGCACAGGACACAGAAAGTCTTATGCTTTTAATGTTGTGCAGAGCATTCATCAAAAGAGAGGGACTTATGTCTGGGGTGCGACCAAAAGAAGACTGGAGAATGATTAGCAAATGACGAATTCCACTAAACTTAGAAATTTGCCTTAACAAGCAGTTGGACAGGTGTACCTAATAAAGTGGCCGGTGAGTGTACAGTATGTGAGCTATAATTGTAAATGTCATAAAATAAAAAAAATAATAAATAGTAACAGGAGAATAAATGATAATGACTGCATTTTCATTTTTCTTTATTTCAATCAAAACTCAAAGCACACATACTGTAGGAGAATGAGTCCTCAGTAAACGTGTGCGACACAACAGCATTGTTTAGTCTCAGCTTTTTATTTTTCATGTGTTTTGTGGCAGATTTTGTGATCTAGGACAGAGTTGAGGCCGGTGGGTGACTGAAGTCTGGAGGGACACACTCTCATATACGCTGTTTTGTGTTTTTGTCCCTCGATCGCTCCGGTGGGAGTTTTGTCGAGAGTTTTGGAGGAAAGTAGACTTTGTTTGGGTTCGTTCTGAAGGTTAGCACATCCCTAAAACTGCCATCGCTAATTAGGTTCAGGTTAATAGAGCTCAGCTACTGTATACTATAAGAAGGTGTGACATTGCTTGATAAGAAATTAATTTGAGAAATATGCAGCTCAAACCATTTTCTGTGTACATTTTAATTTTGAAGATGTATAGTTTAAGTTTTATATAAACTGAACAACAATAAAATAGATTTGTTTTTTGAGTAGATGTGTTATTAAAGTCTTTTATATTATGATTTTTTTTACATTTGACAATATTTTAGATTTCATATATTGTATATTAAAAATACTAAAAATACCCTAAAATATACTGAGTCAATAGATGACAAGAAGTGAAAGAAAGAAAACATTTTACAATATAGACTCTTGATTTTTTTGCTATTATTAAGGAAGACATACAGTTGAATTATTAGCCCCCCTTTGATTTTATTTTTTCCTTTTTTAAATATTCCCCAAATGATGTTTAACAGAGCAGGGAAATTTTCACAGTATGTCAGATAATATTTTTTCTTTTGGAGAAAATCTTATTTGTTTTATTTTGACTAGAATAAAAGCAGTTTTTAAACACAATTTTAAAGTCAAAATGATTAGCCCCTTTAAGCTATTTCTTTTTCGGTAGTCTACAGAACAAACCATTGTTATACAATAACTTGCCTAATTACCCTAACCTGCCTACTTAACCTTATTAACCATAGTTAAGCCTTTTAATGTCACTTTAAGCTGTATAGAAGTGTCTTAAAAATATCTAGTAAAATATTATTTACTGTCATCATGGCAAAGATTAAATAAAACATGTATTAGAGATGAGTTATTAAAACAATTATGTTTAGAAATGTTTTGAAAAAATCTGCTCTCTGTTAAACAGAAACTGGGGAAAAAATAAACTTCAACTGTATATAAGAGATATATAGTTATTTTATATGCAAATACATGACAAATAGTTATCTGTTTGTGTATATGTGTTATAATCAAATATTAATTCTTAATTATGAAACAATTTATATGTCAGTGTTCAGTGTAAATGAATACACCTCATTTTGAAAATGAATATACTTATCAATTTTTCAATGAATACAGATCATATATTTTAGTGCATTTGAACAAAACATATTTATTAGACAGATATATTTAATAAAATAAATTTTTCATCACCGACTATCTTTAGAGAACGATAATACATTTAAATTCAAGAAAAATATTACAAAAAATATTTTGTTTAACTAGCATTTCAAGTTCAACTAAATTTTATATGATATTTTTGTTCCACTTGATTTGTTTTTAATATTTATTCATTTTTGTTTTTAATTTGGTGGAGTCTTTTAATCTATTGATCTAGTAGCATTTAAGCTAAATGTTATTATTTATTCATTCAGCCAAAGTAAAATAAATAAGGCTTTTTAAAAATGCATTTGTTTATTTATAAAAACAACAAGTAAATATTGTTATGCACCAAATTTCATTCAATTGCTTGCTCTCATAATTTCTTAATAATCCTGATAATCTTGATATGTTTCTCCTCTTCTTTTTCAGTGGAGTATTGCATTATATTGATCTAGTAGCTTTTAAGTTGAATGTTATTATTATTATTATTATTATTATTATTATTATTAATATTATTATTATTATTGTTGTTGCTGTTGTTGTTGTTGTTGTTGTTCTTTATATTTAGTCATTTTTTTATTCCTTCATTTATTTCAGTCCAACTAAAATAAATTTGACTTTTTAAAAATTAACGTTTTATTTATAAAAACAACAATCAACTATTATCAATGTAGTCATGCAACAAAATTTGTTCAATAATTTTTTCTCGTAATTACTCACAATCTTGATATTGCCAATAAACGATACACCAAACAATGTTTTTTCCTCTTCTTTTTCTGTGGACTGTTGTAATATATTGATCTGGTAGCACAGGGGTGTCCAAACTCGATCCTGGAGGGCTGATGTCCTGCATATTTTAGTTCCAACTTCAATTAAACTCACCTGAACCAGCTAATCAAGCTCTTTCTAGGTATGATAGAAACTTACAGGCAGGTGTGTTGAAGGAAGTTGAAGCTAAACTATGCAGGACACCGGCCCTCCAGGACCGAGTTTGGACCCCCCTGTGGTAGCATTTAGGCTGAATATTTTTTATTTATTTAAGGGGCGGCACGGTGGCTCAGTCGCTCACAATTAGCACTGTCCCCTCACAGCAAGAAGGTTACTGGTTCGACTGGGTTAGTTGGCAGTTCTGTGTGGAGTCTGCATGTTCTCTCCGTGTTGGCGTGGGTTTCCTCCGGGGTGCTCTGGTCTCCCCCACAGTCCAAAAACATGCGCTATAGATTATTGAATAAGCTAAATTGGCCATAGTGTAAGTGGGGATGTGTGTGGATTAGTGTGTTTGGACGTTTCCCAATACTGGGTTGCAGCTGGTAACATATGCTGGAATAGTTGGCGGTTCATTCCGCTGTGGCGACCCCTGAAATAGAAACTAATGCAGAGTTCAAACTGCACAATTTTCAAAGTAGTCCCGTCACACTGCATGACTATCTGAGGTAGCGTTCCGTCACTGCTGTGTTTACACTGCAGGATGGATCGGTGGCAGGGGGTTTCACACTGCATGACTTTATAATAGGAAGAATCGCTGACAACTTTGTCTCGGTTCGCAAACTACATCTCACAACAAACACACGCGAGAAGTGACATTGGAAACAACGTGAGGTCTTGTAGTATACTTTTTGTTATTATACATAATCAGAAAGAAGCCTTTAGTGGGATAGACAATTTACTTATTTTACTCACCTGGCTTTTCAGGGGAATTAGCAATTTCTCTTCAACTTTTTTTCTTTTTTGACCCGTCTGCAATATTGCTCAGATGACACGTCAAACAGCCATGGGTGCTCCTGCCAAATTTCCACTAGCTTTTCCTCCATTTCTTAGGTCCAAATAGACCAAAAAGACCCATACCCATACTAGTGGATGCTGCTCTCTCATTAGCTGTAGGTGATCGCCGATGTTATTTTCAATCAGAACACAATTCACACTCCATGATTTGAATCGCCAACAGCTCCATATACTTAGCGATTTTCTCAGATCATGTCTTTGATAGTTCACACTGTGTGATTGTTAGTCGCGTGAATGAGCACCAATTTGCTTGTGATTTGCCTTGCCGATTTTTTTCAAAACCTGTCAGCGAGTCAAAATCGGGGCTAAAATCCTGCAGTCTCAATTTGAAGGCAAATGAATGAATGTATTTATGTAACAAAAAGCAACTATTATCATTGTAGTAATGCAGCAAAATCCATTGTTGTCATCATTTCTCACAATCTTGATACCGCCCTCAAACACCCTTTTCCTCTTGTTTTTCAGTGTAGTATAGTAATCTATTGATCTTGTTAAATGTTGCGTGTGTTTGCGGTCAGCCGATGGTGTGTTTGGTGTGTTGATGGTGTAAAACCTCTCTCAGATTGGCTTTCCTGGAGGTGACGGAGCTGCGTGATGAAGTAAAGTGCGGGTCAGGCAGGATAATGGAGGAGATGGAGACCAAGCACAGGGTCTTTTCCATTAACTGGAGGTTAAAGCTCTGCCCCGTCACTCCGCTGGCCCGCTTGACATCAAATCTCAACTCAATAAAACTTGAGCAAAGAGCAGCGAGTGAAGCCCAGTCGCCAAACTTCAACCGCTGTTAATCTTAACTTTTTAAATGTTTTTTTTTAAGTCTTTAAATGATGATTTCTGGGATTTTTCTTATTATTCTTGTTTGTTTTAAAGGGTGTTTAAGCAGCTTCTTCCATTCTTCCATGCATTTTTTTAGTTTTAGGTTTGTGGGAACTTTCTTGATTTATTTTTGTTAGTTTGTTAGTTTTGTTTTATTATTGCTGGAAAATATGTTTAATTTATATTTGTATATTTGGTATATTTGATGAATTTATCCATTACAAATTGCTGGAAAATATCTGGCAAATTATGGTATTTTAATTACACATTATTATTAGTATTAGTATATTATTATTATTATTATTATTATTAGCATGTCCCATGAAAAGTTAAAATATTTTTAAATATTTAAATAGTAATTTTAAATATTATTTTATTTTATATTATTTTAATTTTTTTATATATATATTTTTTATAATATTAAATAAGACCTCTTCAACCTCTGTTAATCTTAACTTTGTCTTTAAATGATGATTTCTTTTTTTTCTTGATCATTTTACAGGGGTTTTGAGCAGCTTTTTTCCTTTTTTTATGGCATATTTGATGCATTGCCATTAACTTATTGATTACAAACTGATGGAAAATATCTGGCAAATTGTGGTATTTTAATAGCTTATTATTATTATTATTATTATTATTATTATTATTATTATTATTAACAAAAATGTAAAAAAAATATTTTATCAACCCCTGTTAATCTTAACTTGTCTTTAAATGCTTATTTCTCTCTTTTCTTTTTTCTTTTATTTTACAGGGTTTTTGAGCAGCTTTTTTCCTGCACTAATCTGTACTAAAAAAATCGTTCAGTTTTGGTTAGCTAGAACTTTCTTTTATTTAAATTTTTTTTGTGGTTTTATTATTGTTGGGTAAAATGGTTAGTTTATGAAATATTTGATGAGCTACTACTAACTTATCCATTTAAAAATGATGGAAATATCTGGCAATTATGGTGTTTTATTTACACTTTTATTATTATTATTATTATTATTATTATTATTATTATTATTATTATT
>CAIGQZ010032482.1:236010-246662 GCA_903798205.1 Danio tinwini
GTGAGTGAGTGAGTGAGTGAGTGAGTGAGTGAGTGAGTGAGTGAGTGGGTGGGTGGGTGGGTGGGTTGGTGACTGAGTTGGTGGGTGGGTGAGTGGGTGGGTGGGTGGGTAGGTGGGTGACTGATTGGGTGGGTGGGTGTGTCGGTGGGTCAGGAGACCCATTCATTTCCTATGGTGGTCACTTTTGACCGGGAACACCAGAGGTGTAACAAGGTTGATTAAAACACTCAAAACTCAATGAAAATATGATCATCTCTTTTATATGTTCAAGTGCATAGTGTGAAGGATGTCATAAGGTCTAGAGGCAATCAGATGTAAAACACAATATTTATGAATGTTTTAAGTTGTAAATCGGTCAGATTTGACCCAAATACGACAGGAAGAGTTATCAGAGAGAATAAAATATAAAAAATGTTAAAATATTAAAAATAATATGATAAAAGGCAATCAAAATACAAGAATAAAATGACACAAAAAAACATAAAACAACGAAAACACATTTGCGAGACTTAAACGAAGATTTCACAACAAAACATTCTGTTTAACTCGATGTTAAAAGTAATCAAAATAAAAGAATAAAAAGAAACAAAAGAATAAATAAAATGACATCAAATGTATGAAAAACAAAATGACAAGATTACATTTTGTTTTCATTTAGTTTAGCTTGATGTTAACAATAATAAAATGAAATACAATAAAAATAAAATAATAAAAAGATGCAAATGAATAAAACGTCAAAAAATTGTTGATCCATTTAGGCGGAAGTGACAAACTGCAGTCTCTGGATGTTTATATCTTTTAAATTAAAGGGCACCTATGGTGAAAAATCTACTTTTCAAGCTGTTTGGACAGACATGTGTGTGGCTGTAGTGTGTAGACCGTCATATTGGGGTAATATAAACCCACCCAGTCCTTTTTTTCAAGTTTAACAACATAAAAACAGTGGTCCCCCCGCCCACGGAATTGATTGACAGCTGCGTATTAACATGTCTTTGTAGTAACGTGTATAGTCCTATCAACAAGACAGGACGTGCACAAAGCAACCGGGAATGAAGGATCTGTTCAGTTTGCTAGGATCATCAATCATCATCAAATGTGATCAAGAGTGAGTTTTACAAGTTTAAAATGTTCGAAAACAGAGCATGTTAATGAATTACAGCCATTAACTTCAGATTTACTTCATCAACACAACGTCAGTTCAGTGTTAGAACAATTATAAAAGAAGACGCTTCAATCCCGGTTTGTTGACGTTAAATCAGGTTTATTTACATTAACATAATAGATATCCATACAGCAGTGAATATTAACTTGTATCCTGTCACATTTGCGTGCAAATAGAGTGCAAAGCTAAACGCACGCACTGTCTGTGTGTGTGTATGTGTGTTTGTGCGTGAACTTTGTAGCGACATTGTGTGTGACTCATCGTTGCAACTCCACAACAAATGCATCAAATACTCATTGGTAAAGTTCTTGCTGTAGTATTTCTCACAAATGTTACGTGAGATCTGCTGCCATTATTTCTGTCTGTTGTCTGAAGCAGCCGAGGGAGGAGATTAAGGCATCCTGACAGGCACAAGGAAACGGTGGGCAGGGAGGACTAGCCTTAAAGGTGCAGTACGCAAAAACAGCCACCTGATGGTTAGAGCTATAAAACAGAAACTTCTAAAAGGTATAATAAATAATCTGATGGGTGTTTTGAGCTGAAACTTTACAGACACGTTCTGGATACACAAAAGACTTATAATAAATCAGGAAAAAGGGGTAACCTAGGTGCCCTTTAAGTTTTTAGAAACTAGCTTATCGATGTCCTTAAAACTAACATCAAAAATTCTAGATTCTAACATCTAAATAACGGTACTTTAATTTCATGGGACCTTTAAGTGTGGGAAAATGCTCGATTACCAATCCAGCCCTGGTCTGAATCCAGGCATTACAAACTTGAGTTCACACTATATCAGAACATGGCGAATCCATTGACTTTAATGCAGATCACAGGGATGTAAAGGAAAGACACACATAGACTTGTGAAAAAGGTGTTTTGATGCTCTGAGGCAAACATCCATCAAACAGTGAGAATTTCATCAGTCCAGGTGTTTTCAGAAGTCTGATTCACAAAATTTCCACTAGATTTCAGACTGACCCGGCTCTTTCCACACTCTCAAAAACGAATTTTACCCTGTCCCATAAATCAAACGCTCTGTCGGAGGAGGTTTCTCCAGTGTGTAAGCGCCCGTGTGATCTGCTATCATAACTCTGTCTCTGGAATTATGGCAATAGCGTGGAGATGAATATAAACAGCGGAGGGAAGTAAGTTTTGGCTTCTTGTACACTCATATCTGCTGTGACCTTGCTGCATTACTGTGCAGCTCAATGACTCTGATGTGACCCTCAGAGAATGAATAATGCATACAGAAATAAATAGTTTCCAATGGATGCCCTT
The DNA here is from genome assembly GCA_903798205.1 of Danio tinwini. NCBI lineage: Eukaryota > Metazoa > Chordata > Actinopteri > Cypriniformes > Danionidae > Danio > Danio tinwini. The sequence goes on from CAIGQZ010032482.1 coordinate 238,451, forward strand.
GTCACAACGAAAAATGGAGTTGTTATGAGTAAACCCCACACGCTAGAGCTGCTCGATTATGAGGGGAATCATAATCACGATTATTTTAAATAAATATTAGTGGACTATATTACTAAAATGTTTTTGATATATAAATATAGTTGATGTCAGAATTATTAGCCCCCCTTTTATTTTTATTTTTTTATATTTTTTTAATATTTCCTAAATGATGTTTAACAGAGCAAGGACATTTTCACAGTTTGTCTGATCCTATTTTTTCTTCTGGAGAAAGTCTTATTTGTTTTATTTCAGCTAGAATAAAAGCATTTACAAAATAAATAAATTTTAACTTTTTTTGTCTACACAACAAGCCATCATTATGCAATAACTTGCCTAATTACCCTAACCTGCCTAGTTAACCTAATTAACCTAGTTAAAGCCCTTAAATGTATTTTAAGCTGTATAGAAGTGTCTTGAAAATATCTAGTAAAATATTATGTACTGTCATCATGGCAAAGATAAAATAAATCAGCTATTAGAAATGAGTTATTAAAAATATTATGTTTATCTTCTCTCCATTAAACAGAAATTGGGGAAAAAATAAACATGCTGGCTAATAAATCTGACTTCAAATATATGTATGTATGTGTGTATGTATGTATGTGTGTATGTATGTATGTATGTATATATATATATATATATATATATATATATATATATATGCGTATGTATGTATAGCAGAATGGGACAAAGTAAACAAAAACTCCTCAAAATTATGGAAAATAATACAAAATAAATTAATAAAAATATACAAATGTTACAAACAATTTTAAGCATTTACACTGTAAGAGTTAAATTTAATTTGCTCCTTATCAAAGATGCCTAAAATAAAATTAAATACTGGCCTTCAATTGATAGCAGTGAGTGATTTTGTCAACCCAGGAGATATGTGCCCAGCACTACATTTTAGAGAACTTTGAAATATGTGCCTGGGGCTATGCCCCACATTTTTTTTAATAAGTGCCATTTCTCGTTAAACCAATAAGCTGTATACATTTAAGCCATACAAAAAGCTTTCCATACTGAGGTAAGCAGTCAGCTGTATTGCCTTATAGCGTTGATTTTGTTGACAAAATGTAGGCATCATGTATGCCTGGGCACATATTTCTGGGTTCTCGAAAATGTATTTCTGGGCACATATTCCCAGTGAGTCTGTGTTGGATTTTGTCCTTGTTTTTTGTTTGATTAATAATAATAAACACAGTGGCAGCAGGAATATAATGCACTGTCCCTTTGAGAGCTGCACGTTCAGATTTATGGTTTCACTTTCACATGCATTTTTGTTCTTAACTCTTTATGTTTGTTTATTACTAAACAAGCAAGGGTTTATGTGAATATTCACTTTTGACAAGTTTTTTTGTATGTATTTGACAATTTAGCGCATACACACAACACCACAAGATATTTTTCGTGATTTTAAAAACAGGAATGGATTTAATACACTTCAGCAAATGAAGCATGTTTATGCTGCAAAGTCACAGCTTGATTTTACTGATTTACATGTGAAACTGAGCTTTGCAGAGGAATGAATGTAACGCTTAAAGGGGCGGAATTTGAAACAGTAATCTTTAAATCTCGATTAATGTTTTTTTTCATAATATGCCAAGATCTTAATAGAATTTTGATTAATTGCACAGCTCTAACCTTCTGGTTTGCTGAAATGAAAAAAGAGACCACTATACTAATTTGACTTCATGTTTTTGAGACCACCTGGATGCTTGCAAACTTTCTTTTCGGTTTCTCTTTTGTCCAGTCAGATGCGGTTTAAATGAGAGTGTGTTAAAAAGCATCTGCTGTACTTTTTGAATAGCAGCGGTGAGTAGCAAGTGTTGTTTACTGCTGTAACTTTAACTACCAGCTGTTGATTACTTAAAAACAAGGATGGCAGAGTTTGTCAACAATAAATGACAATAAAAAAGTTGGAGTTGGTAGGATTTTTGTAAGTGTTTTAAACAAGTAACCTACATTCTGTTCACCATTCGTTTCATTGAAAATAACGAGAAAGTAATTCGAAAATGTTCAAAGGTGCATTAAATGTTCAAAAACGTCTTAATATTATTACATAAAGGAAATTTTTGTTTTAAATGAGATAGACGATCGAGAGTGCTGTAGTTATTCCAGTTGCATTATTTTTTGGTATTTTCTTTCAGGAAATTCCTAATGGCGTATATCATGTTATCGTAATGATATAATATGGCAATAAGCTCTAACTTTACTGTGCATTTACACCGTGGCCATATTAATCTATGTGAACACACGAAATCAACATTAAAATTATACCAGACACTGTAAAAAGGTATTACCCGTTCACAAGAGTTTTCTGACAAGGTATTCGAGTGTCATCGAGTGACAGAATGTTGTGGGACTGCTATAAAGGATTTATTATTACACTGTAAAAAATAACAAGTTGAGTTTACTTAAAATTTTAAAGCAACCAGCTGCAAAAAAATTGAGTTTATTAAACTTCAGTGCTTGAAGTTGTGCCAAATAATTTTTTTAAGTTGACCGAAAAGGCTGGTTTAAGTCAAGTATGGAATAATTTGGCACACCTTCAAACACTGACGCTTAACTCAATTTCTTTGCAGCCGGTAGCTTTAAAATTTAAAGTTAACTCAACTTTTTATTTTTTGAAGATATGGAGAAATAAAAATTTTAAGTCTCCTCAACTGAATATTTTATTTTCATTGAACAAACAGTTGCAAACATGCAGCTGAATCATTTTTATGAATAAATTCAACTCTCAGCTCAAAAATATGTCCACCTAAACTGAGTTAACTATTTGTAAGTTGGATTTTTTACAGTAGATATATTTAGCAATTTTTGCTTCAGTGTTTTTTTTGTTTTTTTTAAGCGTGACGATAAAACACGAGCACCATTATGAATGTATTAAAACATGTGCTTGTTTGTTGTAAAAAATCATAATAATGACAAAAATACTAATTTGTGCATCTCCTGACTACTGTGTGCAGCCATGCTGCCGCTGTAGATGGTGTATTCGGAGAAAAGTTCTTACCTCTTAGTTTCAAGTGTGGTCCTGAAAAATCTCCGTTTTAAGGGGTATCTAGCCCTTCCCCTTAGCCGTATGCCTTCAAGCTAAAGAGAATTGGTATTGGGTAAGGGATTTTGATACATGTTTGGCTGCTGTATTCTGTAGTTTATTTTGATACACTTAAAATGGATGTATTTGGTATTTTATTTTAAAATACATTTTAATGTATTTTAGCCCATCCCAGCTTGGAGCCATATAGCAATAATTGACTTCACATGAAGTTAAATATAAAATATACCACTGAAGGTCAAATGAAGGTCATGTTTCTTGTCCTTGACTTGGTTTTCTATTTCTCTTTCTCCAGGCCCCCCATGGGTTCCTTCAGTGCTGCCGGCGGCCACTCAGCCCAGTCTGCTGGCGCATTCATACGGGATGCCGCCCGCTTACAGCCAAGGGGTGTCAGTCCAGTCTCCTGTCATCGGCGTGACCCCGGCCATCCAGACGCCCATTCCACCACACCATCCGCTCATGACGGCCCACTTCCAGCTGCCTCCGCTCTCCTCTCAACCTCCCGGCAGCCTAGTTCTCAGTCTCCAAAACCAGTCACCCTACGCCACCAGCCAGCCGCAAATCACCCCATCACCCCTGACGACGGGCGGCCAGGTGGTCCACCCCACTCCCCAGAGCGTGGTCATGGGAAATGGTCACATGACTCACCCTCTCATTCATCCGCCCACTTTGCCTTCCGCCGCGCTGCCCTTAACAAACGGGCAAGCGACAACTCTGCCAACTTCTGCCAACCAGGACAGTCCCAATGGCCTTCAAATGCTCCGTACCGTCGGAATGGGAAAGTACGAGTTCACAGACCCGAGCCATCCGAAAGGTAAGCGCAACTAATGAACGCACCCGAGGATGTTTCGCAAATATCTTTTTTTTTTCAGGGAATTGCTTTTGATGCCGGCAAGGAAAATTGACCACAAACATGTCAGCGAGACGTTGTTGTTAAAACCTCAGCCTGAGGTATAAAAGCATTTCCAAGGTCGAGGATTCAGTCCTGAAACCCACTGTCACACAAACAGGCCTGTTCCTTTGCTAACTTTTTTTTTTTTTTTTTACTCCGAGTCTCCTGCTTTGCATTCTTGCCTGTTTTTCAAGGCTGTAAATCGTTGTTTGTACAAGATAACCTTGGACGAGGCTTCTGTCAGTCCAGAAACAGATGTTGCGTATTCCCTGAGCAATTTTCACATTTAATGAAGCTTTTAATCTAGGTTTAGATTGGCTTTCTAAGCTCATTTGATTTTTTTATGGGCTCTATAAAATGAGCGCAATTTGGTTTCCACATCGATGCAACTTGCAATTGTCTCTTAAGATGCGAAAGAGCCAATTACATAAGACTTTGCATGAGTTTTTTTTTTTTTTTTTTGAGATGTAAGCGCTCAGAGCTCAGTTAAAGTAGTGGCATTGAAGCAGGTTCAGCTCTCCTGTTGTGAGAACTATAGCAGGCTAATGTGCCATGTGAAAGGCATTGCTTACATAATTTACAGAGAAATAAACCAATTGGCTTGCGGTATTAATTCTTCTTAATCAGTCTTTGCAAAACCTTTCTTTGTGTGTGTTCTTTCTTGCTGGAAAACCCAATCTATTTTGAGGGGGGTTTGAGATTTATGATCTGTGGATTTATTAGCATGTATGGGAAATTACTGTATGTATTTGAGTTTTCTGAAGTGGCATATACCATGCTATTAGATGCCAGCAAGTTGCTATAATTACCACATTGTTGTTATCTATGGATTGAATATGGACGTGAACAGTACTGTTCAGTTTGGAGTCAGTTTATTTTAATGTTTATAAAAAGGCTCTTTTGCTGATCAGGGGTGCATTTCCAAATGCCATCGTTAGCCAACTAAGGTCACAAGTTCTGTTGTCACAAACATTCTTTGATTTGGCATTTCCCAAATCCGTCGTTCCAACGAACATTCGCAAACTGTGTCGCAAACTGCGCCGCAAACGTGCAACAACATATCTAGAGCTGTAGTTAAAAGCATAGTTCCTGGCTGTGATCTATTCTTCATTATCCCCCCTAAGCCCTATTCATTTAGAACATTCTAACATTTAAACTTGGAAACATATTTACAGTACTACAGTAAATTAGCCCCGCTTTGAATTTGTTTTTCTTTTTTAAATATTTCCCAAATGATGTTTAACAGAGCAAGGAAATTTTCACAGTATGTCTGATAATATTTTTTCTTCTGGAGAAAGTCTTATTTGTTTTATTTCAGCTAGAATAAAGCAGTTTTTAATAAAAAAAAAATATATATATATATATATTTAAAGTCAAAATTATTAGCCCCTTTAAGCTATATTTTTTTCTGATAGTCTACAGAACAAACCATCATTATACAAAAACTTGCCTAATTACCCTAACCTGCCTAGTTAACCTAATTAACCTAGTTAAGCCTTTAAATGTTAAGCCATTAAGCTGTATAGAAGTGTCTTGAAAAATATAGTAAAATAATATTTACGGTCATCATAACAAAGATAAAATAAATCAGTTATTAGAAATGAGTTATTAAAACTATTATGTTTAGAAATGTGTTGAAAAAATCTGCTCTCAGTTAAACAGAAAACAGGGTAAAAAAATAAACAAACAGGGAGACTAATAATTCAGTGAGACTAATAATTCTGTATAATAATCTAACATTATATTTTCTTTTACTTTAATTTCCTATTAATTTTGGTCATTAAAAAAATCTATAATTTTAAACCATATAATGTATTTTTGCCTAAATTTTGACAAAATATATCCGGCCAACTTACTGGTTTTGTGCTCCAGGGTCAAAATATACATTCTGATATATTTACAGTAGAAAATTTACAAAATATAATAATAAAACATGATCTTTATTTAATTTCTTAATAATTTTGCTCACAAAAGAAATAATCATTTTAACCTATACAATGCATTTTTGCCTACTGCCAAAAATATACCCACAACTTATTGTAAGGCTAATTGTTTGTGCTCCAGGGTGACCTTTATTTAAAAAAATAAATAAATAATAATAATACAAATAAAATAAAAAATACTGACTGCAAACTTTTGTACATTACATAGTGTGTGTGTGACTTTGATGTCTTTTTCCCAGCTCAGTAAATCCCGTCCGCATTTCTAATTAACTCAAAATGTTCCCGTTCTCCTGACTTTGACGCTTAGCAGATTTATTCACTTGCACGTTTCACCTTGCTTGACCAAATCAGCGCACCGGCTGACTTTAGTTCTAGGATCTGCTTTTTGATGGGGAACTGCGACTCCCTGGTGTTTCTGGCTGTGTTTCCTGCTGCGTCATCCCTTTAAAGCAGAGCGGATCCTCCACGGGTCAGCGGACAGCAGAGTCTCTCTCTTAATACAGGAGTATTGTGTTTAAGTGCTGTGGGCAGTGAGAGGGTTCAGTCTGTCAGGCTTCGTAGGTTTGTAGGGTTGTGTGTTTTTTTTTTTTTGTTTGTTTGTTTGTTTTTGTGGCTGTTGTTTGATGGCATGTTTCTTTTTAGTAATGCTATAATGTATGTTGACATATCAGCTCATTTAGGGGTTGTCCAGTTGGAAATAGTTTTAGGCATTGATTTCTTACTTGTTTCAAGAATATTGCACCAGGGTTTCTGCAGGTTTGACTAAATTTTATTTAAGACTTTTAAAGACATTTTTGAGCATTTTCATTTTAAGAGCATCATGAATGAAATTTTAGACTTATACAAGTCTACATGATTTTTTAAAATTATATCCCAGTTAGAAAATATTTTTACTTGCCCTATGAAAAAAGTGTGTCCAATATAAAACATTTATTAATACTATCATATTAATTTAGTTTTTTTGTTTTTTAATAATAATTTTTGAATATTATTTTATTCATTTTAAAATAGATCATTTCACAAACCCTATAACCCTTACCAAGAATAGGACAAAACATTGCAGCCAATTACTTCAGTCTACAATAATAGCAAAATTAAGAAGAAAAAACATTAGCAGGAAAATTAACACCTGTTAAAAAAATTATTTAATACCTACAAGACAACTTTTCAGCAGATTTAAGACTTTTTAAAGCCTAAAATTTAGCTCTTGACATTTAAGACATTTTAAGATTTAAGGTTTAAGATCTGTTGCACACATAATGTAATGCAATATAATATAATGTTTTATTTTATTTTATTTTAACTAAGTTTGTAAGCAGGTGTTTGTAGTATTGTATTTTTAATTGATTGTTAATGGTAATAATATGTAATAATAAAAATAATAATAATAATAATAATAATAATAATAATAATAATAATACAATCAACAATAAAAAATCGCATTAATTAAATAATAATAATAATAATAATAAAAATTTAAATTTAAATTTAAATTTAAATTTAAATTTAAATTTAAATTTAAATTTAAATTAAATAAAAAATAATATTGTTGTTGTTATTATATTAATAATGATAGTAACAATATTGTTAAATATAATAATAATAATAATAATAATAATAATACAATTAACAATCAATTAAAAACAAAAACCCCACAAATTAAATTTCACTACTACTACTACTACTACAACTACTACTACTACTACTACTACTACTACTACTACTAATAATAATAATAATAATAATAATAATAATAATAATAATAATAATAAAATTAAAATTAAAAAATAATATTGTTGTTGTTATTATATTGATAATGATAGTAATAATAATGTTAAATATAATAATAATAATAATAATAATAATAATAATAATAATAATACAATTAACAATCAATTAAAAACAAAAACCCCACAAATTAAATTTCACTACTACTACTACTACTACTACTACTACTACTACTACTACTACTACTAAAAAAAATTATAATAATAATAATAATAATAAAATTAATAATAATAATAAAATGTTAATAATGTTATTTTTTAATAATAGTAATTAATATTTGTTGTTATTATTATTATTTGTTGTTATTATTATTATTATTATTATTATTATCATTATTATAACAACAACTACAACAACAAAAATAATAATAATAATGATAATAAATGTTAATAATAATGTTATTTTTTATAATTATTTTTATAATTATTTTGTTATTATTTTTGTTGTTGTTATTATTATTATTATTATTATTATTATTATTATTATTATTAT